>JAJMLR010000019.1:0-252668 GCA_030569745.1 Petasospora bimundalis
TGGCATGCGATGTATGTGTGTGTGTGTGTAGAGACATAGGCAGGGGGGAGAGGAAGGGGGAGGGAGGGGGGTCTGTTCAACAGCCTAATAGAAAGAAACAGACCATGAAGTGTGTAGAAAATAATCGGGAAAAAAAATAAAGACATGAAAGAAAAGCATAAACCGTAAACATATAACTTGAGATTTACTTAGGTTCCACGTTGTAACGCATACGGATACCCATGGCAGCAAGCTCGGAGTCCAAGTACTTTAGAACGAATGGAATGGCAACCGTTGTGGTGTCATTACCACCAACAAACTTATTACCTTGACCATCTTCCCAAATATCAGATTCATCCGCATATGTTGAAGAGTGTTCAAACTTAGCAGAACAGTTACGACAACGGATTGTGGAAGCAGAACCAATTCTTGGAACAGAAGTTTGTGTAGAGAGTAAAGAACCACATCCACGACAAATAGATGTTTGTGCATAATCAGAAGAGTTGAGTAAACGATCTTGTAACAAGAAGGCAGTACCATGACCAATAAGGGCATCACGTTCCATTTCACCAACACGAATACCACCAGATCTCTTACGACCTTTAACTGGCTGCATTGTCAAAGAGTTAACCGGACCTGTAGAACGGACCTGGAATTTATCGTTAACCATATGACGCAATCTTTGATAATAAACAACACCAATGTAAATATCACATCTCAATTCCTCACCAGTAGCACCAGAATACATTGGTTCGTTACCGTGGTAGTTGTAACCAGACTTTCTCAACTGCTCACCAAAGTAATCAGCTGGGGTATCATTTTCACTGAATGTCCATGGAGTAGCATCATGGGCAATACCATGTAAGGCACCAGATTTACCAGCAAGAGATTCAACAAACATACCAATGGTCATACGAGATGGGAAAGCGTGAGGGTTAATGATAACATCTGGTTGAATACCTGTCTCAGAGAATGGCATGTCAACTTGTGGCCATTTTCTGGAACAAACACCCTTCTGTCCGTGTCTGGATGAGAACTTATCACCAATCAATGGAGCACGGGTAACTCTGTACTTGATAGTCAAGTTCTGGAACTCTTGGTCACCAGACTCATCACCAAGCAACTTAACTTCCTCAATAAAGGCACCTTCAGAAGAATGGTAAGTTTTAACCTTGGTCTTACCAATGGTTTCATCGTAGTAAGCACAAATTGGATCACCCTCTTCAACTCTGGAACCAATCATTGGCAAACCATCGGTATCCAAAATGTTTCTCCATTCCTTTGGCCAGTCATCTGGACCAAATCCAATGTGTTGTGTCACTGGATCACCACGACGTCTGTTTTGAGACAAGTCAACCTTCTCAACCTTGTACACGGTACCATAACCGAATCCTCTCTCATCAGCAGACTTGTTGATAATCATGGCATCATCCATATCGTAACCGGTGTAAGAAATAACTGCAACAACGGCGTTAGTACCGTTAGGGAAGTTATCCATACCATAATCATCATACAAGTTAGCCTTAACAATAGGAGTCTGACCAGATTGCAATCTGTACAACTTGTTGTCAGATCTATGAACAAGGGCAACACCTGGGGTACCCATAGTTTGTTTACCCATTTGACACTGGTACATGTTTCTTGGAGATTGGTTGAAATCAGAGAATGGAGTCAAGTTAGCCAAAATGGACAAAATGTTTGTTGGTGTGAATTCAACATGGGTGTGAACATCGTTTTGAATCTCCTCTGGGGTCACAGCAACGTTCATGTAAACTTGTTCAAATGGTCCGACAATATCCTCCTTGTCCAATGGCAAATAACGAACAGGACGCATCATTCTTGAACGACCTCCAAAGATGAAAAGACCTGGGTATTGACCCTTAGTAGATGGTGGAACATAACCAACTTCCAAGTCAAGTGGCAAATCATGACTGCCTTCAACCTTCCAGAATCTTAAAGTGTCGGCAACAATCTTAGCCTGAGCATGTGTAGTCCAACCGACAACCTTACCATCCAACTGAACACAACAGACACCTGGACCAGCGGCAAATGTATGAGCTGGAGAAACACCAAGGGCAGACAAAGCAGCTGGGACGTTAGAGACATCAGATTCTTCAGTAGAAATGGCACACTTATGAGCGAAATGGTTTAACAAACCACATGGAGAACCATCGGGCGTGTGGACAGGACATAAGAAACCCCAAGACTCTGGGAGTAACTTTCTAACGGTAGTGGTCTTCAATTGAGCAAAGAAAGAACCTCTATGCACCATTCTGAAATGTGAGATGAAACGGTAGAAGTTAATCTTCTCGGCAACGACTGTGTAACCGGAAACCTGTTGCAAATCGAGACCGGATTGTGATACCAAGTTACCTGTGGACAAAAAGTATTGCAATTTGGTACCAATGTTGTCAGCAACTCTTGAGAAGACTCTTGTCATGTACTTACGGTCTTGGAAGTTGACAGCAATGTTTCTGTTCAAATCGGACTGGATCTGAAGCTTGATATTAGAAAGATATTCATCAATCTTCTCCTTAATGATCATACCATAAAGGAAACCACCAAGAAGAACTTCTTGATGCTGGGTAGCATCTGGATTATCTGGAGCACAATCACCAGCAACCAATGTGTAAAGTTTTCTAATCATGAAAAGAAGCATTCTGAACTTGTCTCTGTTGTCATCCAAGTGAACAAGGACAATACGCTTAAGCAATTCTTTACCAACTTCAACATCGGAAACATCTGGAGTGGCACCAAAGACAACTCTAAACTTGTCACCCAAGTAAGCCAATGTTTCTTGGTTTGAGTTGCACTTATAAGACTTGTAAGATCTGAGTAACAATTCAAGACGATCTGTCAAGAATGAGTTTTCAGTGTCTGCACCAACAATACCGTCAAAGATCTCACGATCGTTTGTCTCGATCAATGCCTTAAGGATCATCATGACTGGAACAAGGTACTCGTTCTTTCTCCAAGAGAATCTGAAAGTGACATTACCATCGTTCAAGTAGTGAAGAACGTTTGTTTGGGATGTTTGATCTGGTCTAACACTTCTTATTTGGATACCGAACTGAGTGTACGAAGCACCTCTGTTTGTGAATGATGGACGAATGATAGCCATTGGGTGATTACGACGTTGGACAATAAGCATACGGATCAACTTCTCAATACCGTTAACAACAAAGTAACCTCCCAATTCATCGGACTCTTCCTTATGTTGAACGAGTTCCTCTGGAGAGAGTTTCTCCAAATGACATCTGTTAGACTTGAGCATGATCGGTACCTGACCAGCGTCTCTAATTTCAGAGACTTCTTCACCGTCATTGACGGACCAAGCAACCTTCAAGAGAAGTTTACCTCTATAACTGACCATTCTCTCTCTTGTCTCTGATGGCCAAGTCTTTCTATCCAAACTAAGCTTGTCATTTTGTGGGACTGCAGGTCTAGCCAATTGAACAGATTCAACTCTAATTTTAAGCTTGTTTCCGAGTCTCTGTGGATCATTGGAGTCAAAAACGGTCTTGTAACCAATATCCTTAACACCAAGGTTCAAAAGACCACCACCTGGACCTTCTGTCAAGGCATTGAAAGAGCCAACATGTGGTTTGACAGCTTCCTCCAAGAGTGGGTAAGCGGATTTATCCTTTGGTGGGTTCTGGAAACGCTGTTCACGCTCGAGCGTCTTGAACTGCGCCGTTCTAAACTGGGCACCCATCTTGGAATCAATCTTAAGTTCTGTGATTATCAACCGGGAAAATGGGCGGTGAAAAAAGTTTGTTTTGTTATAAAAACCGTTTATCTCATTGATGTTTTTGTATGGCCTCTGCGCCAAAAATTTTTTTTCTTTTGCGAAGGCCCGCAGTTCCGAGGGCCCGGATTTGAGTGCGATTACGTAAAGCTCATCGGTTTGGGCCACGACCAATGGAGCGAGGTTCGCGGAGAAATATTGACAACTTCAAACAAATCAAAACCCATTGGAGATGAATAAGGAGATAAAGAAAGGATAAAAATAGGGGGATGGCCAAGTCGAGGTTTGAATACGTTAAACAGTTTGAGAGGGAGAACACTCTCATACCACAGACTTTTATAGTTATAAGGCTTGATGGTCGTGGATTTCATAAATTTACAGAACACTATGAGTTTGAGAAACCAAATGACATTAGAGCTTTAAAATTGGCAAATGCAGCAGCAATGAACATCAAGAGACAATTTAAAGATGTAATTTTGGCTTTTGGAGAATCTGATGAGTATTCATTTGTGTTAAGGCCAGAGACTGAACTTTTCAATAGACGAGAAGGTAAATTAGTTTCCACATTTGTGTCAACGTATACAGCCAATTATGTTCAACTATGGCCCAAGTTCTTCCCCGATAGGGATTTAGATTTAAAGCATCTTCCAACTTTTGACGGTAGAGCTGTTGTTTACCCAAACTTACAAACTGTTAAGGATTATGTCAGTTGGAGATATGTTGATACTCATATCAACAATTTATATAACACAACTTTTTGGACTTTAGTATTGAAAGGAGGTATGACAACAAGGGATGCAGAACAAAGATTAGCAGGTACTTTGAGTGCTGATAAGAATGAAATTTTGTTCAAGGAATTTGATATCAATTACAATAATGAACCAGAGATTTTCAAAAAAGGATCGTTAATCTTTAAAGATGAGATTCTACACGTTGATGTTTACAAGATGATTGATGAACTTTTTGAAGGTTATACATGAGAGTTCTTTTTTTTTTTAATATAGATATATACTATAATAAAAAGAGTTTATACCTTTTTATCCTTTAATTGTTTAAAGAAAGATTCAATATCTTCTTGTTTAACCACTTTACCATCTTGTGCAAATGGTTTAAAGAAATCTTTCAATTTTGATTTGATATCTTCAAATGCCTGTACACCTTCAATTGCCTGTTCTCTTGGTAAAGAGTTAATTGCACGAGATCCCATATCATATATTGAAGAAGTATCATCATCTTCATCTTCTGGTGGTTCATAAATTGGATCATCTTTCATTAAGATATTAAATTCTTTTAAGAATTTTGTTATTATTGGATCATCTTGTGATTTGTTAAATAGTTGTGTAAAATGAATTTCATGATTAGATTTAAGGAAAATTGAATAATCAAATTGAATTTTCCTCTTTTTCATAGTATTAAAGAATCCTTGTTGTTCTTTAATCTTAAGATTTCTCTCTTCAATTGTTGATGCCTCTACTCTTTGTACTATATCACATACAATAACATCATTATCTTTGATTTTATCAAAGAATTCTCGATGTGTGCTTATACATTTCCAACAAATGAAGCAATCAAAATCATCAAATCTTGGGAATCCATCAATAGCAGATTCTTCTTCTTCTTCTTCTTCTTCTTTTTCTTCTTTTTTCATTGCATTTGTTGTCTCTGCATCAAGTCCAGGTTCACCCAATGTTTCTAATAAATTAACACTATTCTTTGGTGGATCAAATCTTGGTAATCCCATAATACAATAATCATGGAACCAATCTTCTTTACAAACATCACCAATGATACATTGTAACATATTACCAGTCTCCTCCATTGGATTATAATCTCTATTACAATCACAAAATTTACCTTTAAAATTATCATTATAGATATTAGACGTTGATGGAATATCATCTGTAACCATATGTCTTAATGAACATGGATAATTGAGCCTTGTTGTACCACAATCACAAGTGAAATTCCGTTTAGTGAAAAGTTCAACTAGATTATGTTCAGAATGACATTGAATAGAACATGAATAACAAATACCAGCCATTGTTTGTGTCTTTGCATAACAGTCTAAACACGCGTAAAGTTGCTGTCTCGTTGGGCCCATCGCATAGGTGCACTTCTTCGGGTCCCACGGCATCAGCGCACGTGCCTCCCTCTCCAGATCCAGCTGGGAAGACAGGTAATCAGCAGCAGTTACAGAATCAGACTCCATTGAGTATGACACATACAAATTTTTTGACACATACATTGAGTGGGTATTAAATGCCTTCCCCCCCCCAGTTTCGCGTAAACTATCAAATCCGCGCTTTTTTTTTTTTTTTTTTTTTTTTTTTTTTCCGAGCTCCGGAAATTCCCCCGGGGAAAAAAAAAGCACTGATTTGAATTAGTCAGAGTCAGCAAACGTCGGATATATAAAAGGGGGGGCAGAAGCGATAAACCTGTTTTTGGTTGGTTTTCTAATATCAAATGAATAAAACTAAGATGGATGCATTACAACAGCTTAATTTGGAGTTTTCCACGCCTTCGATCTCGCCAGACCTTGTGGATCTGGCCTCTTTCACAGACACTGCCTTTTTCGATTTTGATCAGTTCCAGTCGGAGCCTCAGATTAAGCTAGAGTTGCAGCAACAATACCAAGAACTGGTACTGCCTGAGTCTGTGCAACAGATCTTCCGTACCCCGGTGGCACCACTAGGAACAGAGATCAAAGAGACACAGCCAAAGAAGCAAAAATGTGAATCAACAGAACCTGAGGCAGACAAGAAGAAGAGAAATACAGCTGCCTCGGCAAGATTTAGAAATAAGAAGAAACAACGAGAAATGGAAATGGAAAGACAAGTAAGAATCCTTAGTGAGAGAGTTAATTCGTATAATGAAAGAATAAACCAATTAGAAACGGAAAATGCCTGTTTGAAAAGTTTGATATTGGAAAAGAACGAACAAAAGTCAAATAATTTGTTGAAGAGTATTAAAGAGAAGAGTTTAATTCAGGAATTCTAGATGAATATTTCCTGTATATATATATATATGTTATACCAATTAGATTTACTGGTTAGATCTATGGAATGTTATGATTCAGTGTGTTTTTTTTTTGTATTTACTCAAAAATTGTACTAGTAGATATTATACAAGTAGATAGATATAGTCATGATCGTATGCAGGGGGAAAACTTATTGAGGAGTTGGTTCACTAGTTGATTCAGAAACTGGAGTTTCAACTTCAACTTCATTAGTACCACTGATCTTAGCAGTAGACTTATCTAAAGTTGGTCCTTGCTTATACTCAGCAGTTGCATTTGTCTCAACGTTGAAAACTCTGTACAAAACTTCATATGTCTCCTTCTTACTCAACATCAAGTTAATACATTTGGTACCAACCCAAATTGGGAACATTAACTCTTCCAAATCTTCACCTCTATTGATCTTAATAAATGCACAACCTGGAACCATCTTTCCAATTCTTTCGGCAAATTCAGGTTCCAATTCTTGTAATTCTTCGTATCTTGGGAATGCTTCTTTCAATAATTTTTCAAACAAACCCATTGGACATTCCAAAACTCTTTCTTCACTCAATTTGTTCTTAACCATTGGTAAACATTCACTTTGAATTCTCCATTTACATTGTAAATCTGTTCTTTGAGAGTGGAAGAATTTCACACCAGAATGGGCAATTTTCAATTTCTCCTCGTTCAATGTTAAGTATTCCTTAACAGTTGGATTAGACAAATAAATGATTCTAGCTGGTTCACCAGTACCGTTTCTAACAAAGCATGATTCGGTGATTGTGGAATCTTCAGTGTCAATACCATAGAACTTCCAACACTTGGCCAATTCTTCATGGTCCTTCTCTAAGAAAACAAATGGTTCATTACCATCATTAGCGTAACTTGACAACTTCTCCTTCTTTGGCTTGGCAACAGCCTTAACCTCAGATTCAACAGCTGATGTCTCAGTTACTGGGGTGGCCTCGACCCGAGCTTTCTTCTTTGGCTGCTCGGCAGATTCTTCAACGTTTACCTTCTCAAAGACAGTGATGAAGAAACCACCAGTGTTCTGCATATGAGGATAAACTCTGATACAATCCTCCAAGTTCATAACCTTGGCCTCTTCTTCGTTTGGTGGGAAGAAACCATCGTAGTAACCTTCAGTACCTCTCTGCTTCTCTTCACCATCTTTACCGAGAACGGTCCATTGCTTCATACCAGGAGCAGAGATCAAACCTGGCAAAACATGCTTAACGACTCTAATACTCTTGTTCTTTCTCAAAGCGTGAGCAACCACAGCTTCGTTCTCAATTGGGTTCAAGGAACAAGTAGAGTAAACCAATCTACCTCCATCCTGCAACAAGTCAATACCTCTTTGCAAGATCTTGTACTGCAATGGGTTTAATCCAAGACCATCACCCAATTGCCATTTGGTCCAAATTTGGACGTTCTTTCTCATAGTACCATCACCGGAACATGGAACGTCACACAATATTCTGTCAAATTTGACAAAGTCATTACCAAGTCTTGTCTTTGGGAACAACTGAGCATCATGGTTAACAACAATCATGTTTGGAGAGTTAAGTCTCTTGATCTGATGAACCAACATGTGTGCTCTCTTATAATCGGAATCATTAGCAACGACGAAACCGGATGGAGACTCGGTATCAGCATGTAAAGCTTCAATCAATTGAGCAGTCTTAGAACCTGGAGCGGCACACATATCCAAAACCTTATGGTGTGATTGAACGTCAAGACAAAGAGGTGGGATCATAGAAACAGCTTCTTGTCTCGAGATGTTACCAACCTCGTTCTCAACAACGAGGAATCTTTGGGTCTTGGAGAAGTTTTCATTCTTTCTCATAACGCTCTTAGCGACATCGATTTGCCAAGCAAACTCATTTGGATAGAAATCCAATGATTTTGGTGGAGGAATGCTCTTGTCTTCAAATTTAAGATCGGTAAGATATTGCAAATGCTTCTCTTTGAAAAGGTCCAAAATCTCGGAAGCATGCTTTCTAGAACCGGTGATTCTGAAAGTGAGTGGCAATGGAGACTGACAAGCCTTCTTAAATAACTCAAATTCTTCATCACTCATAAGTTTCTGGTCTTTGTAGTACTTCTCCCATTTTTCGTTTTCTTTGACAACATCATTCCAACCATTGGCATTTGGACCATCACGATCATCCCTCTGGGGATTACTGTTTTTGTTCTTGTTGTTTCTTCCTCTGAAGTTCTTTCTACCCATCTTTGTGAAAAAAGCTTCTTTCAATTTTAAGTAAAAAAAGACTTCTGTGGAGTCTTTAGATAAAGGGCCCTCCTCTCAGTATGCGAAACCGAAAAATTTGTTCGGGAAAGCTCACGAAAACGGTAAGCACACGACTCATCGCTTACGTAACCGAGATCTCTTTAGCGCAGAGACGCCCGCTTCGGGATGCTGTTCAGATAAGCCGAGTGTATCCTATCAGGTATAAATAATACACCGGTTAATAATGTTACTACTAAGAGTTATAGCCGGTTACTTATCATTTATCTATAAAATGCCGGAGTAATAGCTCGATGGGGGGGGGAGTAAACTGATATAGCAACCTCCGACACCCGAACAAATCGTGCCACTATCAAACGTGGGGTTGTATATATATATGGAAGGGGGGGGGGCGGTGTTCTCTTAAACCTCTATGGCGAGCAAGGGAGTGTTATTATTAAATCACATAATCAAAATGCCAACTTATTTTATCACTGGAGCTAACCGAGGTCTTGGAAAGGAAGCAGTGAAACAGCTACTCAGCTCCCCAGAGAACAGAGTTATTGCAACCTGTCGTCGTCTCGAGGATATTCCGGAACTACAAGTCACTAAGAATCCGAACTTGGTCATATTAAGATTGGATTATAACGATACAAATACTTTGATAAGTGTTGCTGCAGAGATGGAGAAATTACAATGGCCCATTGATGTTTTCATTGCCAATGCTGCTATGAACAATGCTAAATCTGGTGTTCTTGATTCTTCTCCAGAAGAGTATCAAAGTTTCTTTAAAGTGAATACACTTGGTCCAATTGAAACGTTGAAGATAATCAAACCATATATGATGAAGAGTAATACTAGAAAAGTTGTGTTCAAGTCAAGTATTTTGGGATCTATTAATGATTATCCATATCATTTGGCAAAAGCTTACCCTTGTGCACCATACTCTGTTTCCAAAGCAGCCTTACAAATGATGTGTAAGTTACTAAGTTATGAATTAGCCAGTGAGAAATTCACTGTTATTTGTTATCATCCAGGTATCATCAACACCAAATTTAAAGAAGGGAACGATGATGTTAGTGCAAAGGCTGATTTCATCCCTGATGCTGATTTTATAAAGGAAGTTTCTTTGGATAGATTGGAATTGGATATTGGTGTTGAAAAAGAACTGAAAATTATTGAGAATTTAACTCTTGAAGATACTGGAAAGTACTTCACACATACAGGGAAACAATTACAATTCTGATGTATTAACTTGATCCATTTTTTGTTATTATATATATGCTTTCTGCTATTTTTTTCAATCTAAACATATGAAAAACGGTGTAATATTATGGGATTCATTAATGTTCTTTCCTTGATAAAATAGTTTCCAACCTCTTTGTTTTAACCACTATAGGAGTACTTTGTCTTGGAATGTCTTTCCTTATAGAACTTTCAGATTTAACGTTTCCTTTACCTATTTTGGATGTACCTGCTTTTACTCTTAATTTAGCTGCCTTTTCAGCCTTTTTAATCATTCTTTCTTCATTATTTGCTTCTGCACCTTCCACTTCAGCATATATGTTATGAGTATTATGTCTAAGTTCTTCTTCTATCCAATGTTCAACAAGAAATCCAAATGCCAAAAGTGCAGATTCATCAAAGAGACCATGATGATCAGGATATAAATTTGCAATAAAATAATGTATCGAGTTTAAAAGGTCTGATTCAGGTAAATGGAAGTTATCATCTCTCGGCCTTACTGGAATTAGCTTATGTGAGAGGTTTGCCAAATAATCATCTGGTGCTGAGGCAGCCACGTTTATAGGATTTGTGGGCACATCATTGGTGAAGTGGTAAATCGTGTAGTTATCACCTCTTTCTCTCTCTGTCATTGCTTATTTGCAAAGGAAGAAACTTGAAGTTAGAAGAGAGACAGAAATAATTGATGTACCCCCCCCCCCCGAAAAAAAAAAAAAAAAAGCACAAAGAACCCGTCAACTATCAGCTACGAATAAAAGAAGTCGCATACTATGAAGCGATATACAATATAAAATGATATATCAGTAAAGCACCATTATAAATATCACCATAATATCACCATAGTAAAACATAAGTGTGAGTATTAAAAAAAATGGTTTCACTTACTATCCAAAGACTCTGTTTCTTAACCAGGGATGTGCCATCCTGGCCGCCCTCCCACGGGCCGCTGTGCCATGCTGGATTTCTCCCCTGTGGCGGTACAGCGACCGTTGCCGGGAACAGTCAAACCGGATTTCTCGCAGTTGAAAATTCCCTCCGCGGGAGTCGAACCAGGACACCTCACCTGAAGCAAACAGCGTACAACGAACGTAAAACACGCAAACGATCCCACTAAAATGCCATTACAGCGAAAATAATAGAGGCGTGCGCACGCTATTACCCGTCAAGGAGCAAGTCACGTGACTAGAACTGATTTTTAGGTAATAACACATTCAATTTTAATATTTTAATCAATATCAAAGTCTTAAATCAGTTTGTATGTTTCAAAGTACTAGAACCTTGAATAACTTACGAGAGAATGCGCTGGTGGTCTTATATGATCTCTCACTATAGATTAAAGACCATGACCGGCCCCATGCTAAACACCAGACTTAATACTAAAAAAACTGATACACTACTAGCTATAGATTCTATAATCCTGTAATGTATTTAATATCTACGATATGTTTTAGTGATACAAGTTCATTAACACCGACATTATATACCTCCTGGGACTTTATCTTCCTGCGATTGGCTTTCCAGATGTGGCCATGGCCTCTGCATTTTGTTAGTATTGATGAGATAAAGAGAGTAAAACAAGGAGGGGACTTACCTCTTCTAGCAGCATCCTGGAGTAAGTTTGTGTCGACATCATTTTTACTAATGTGTACATATCTCACTGTAGAACCTCTAATGAATATACTCTTTACTGAACTGAGATGTGGGAATTTGGATTCATTCACAACAGTGACGTTATCAAGCTTCAAGTTAAAATATTGATCAGCTGTTTTTAATGTTCCTCTGATTTCAACTCCATTCTTGAGCTATTGCAATATTTGTTAGTACTTCACATAGAGCTAATATTGATTATTGTATATAGCGATACTTACTTCCACTGTAATCTACCAATAGTTCGTTAGTAATGTCATCAAAAACAAAAACGTGTGTTTTTTTCTTCAAAAACATTTGAACATACCTCACGCTCCACGAGTGTCTTAAAGAAAGAAAGGAAAAGCATTTGTTACTGTCTTTTATTGCCAATTGTTTTCCTTTTAATAGTCAAAAACGAAACTCGGTGTTTCCTCCACCAAAGTTACCTTTTTCACTTTAACCCGATTTCGCGAGGTGATCAATAAACCCGCACACCTCCCATGTATGCCCCCAACCTGCATACTCGTGCACACATTCCTTTGTTCTGTCTTCTGTGTGTTCTTTTTTTTTGTGAGTTTTCTTCGTATTCTTCATAACTCAATGAGTCTTCCCAAAATTGAATATAATAAGAATCAATTGTACTATCTTGCTCCATATGGTGCACCACCAACACCAATAGGGTTCAAGAGTAGACAGCAGTGTCGCAACTACTACGACAGGGTAAAAGTCCATATCCAACTGCATCACAATGGTACTTGGCAAAATTGTGAGGATTTATTCACTCAATTCATATATGAAAGTCATAAAAAGTATTTCGATGAAACTATTGGAAAATTCTCTGGTGGACATATAAGTAATTCTTGTACCGGTTGCTTTAACTGTTCACCGGATGAGTTCTGGTACAGATACGAGAAGGCATCTAGAAAAGCCAGTCATAGATATCACAGAGTTAGTGAGGAAATGGACCCAATGAATACAATTACAAAAGTAATGAAAATACTTAGAACACTAGACTATGTTGAAAATCCAATGGAGTTGTTAAAAGAGAATATGACAAAGTTACAAAATGTCTCAAGGCATTGGCCCAGTATCAATATCTTAACAAAGAGCATTGGTATGTTGACTGAAACATTACCAGGGTTGAATCAAAAACTGTTTGATAACCTTGGGAAATCAAGAATATTCATTGAGGATGATAATACGATATCAATCCCATATGGTGCTTGTACCCCTGATGTAATAAGACGAGTATTTGAACTGGTTGTGTCAAACGCAGTGGAATTCCGAGATGCTCGACCGCACACGATATACGAACCATTAATGCGGACCAGACAAACTGAAAAGTACTATGAATCAGGAGAAGAAGAATTCAATGAATATTCTTCTACAACTTTAGTTTCCACAGAAGATTTGAGTGAAATTTTAAAAGAAACCGAGGATACAGTAGCAAGATGTCTTTTCTGTGGCTCTTTTGATGGTCACCAGCATGAAGACTGCCAATTGTTAGAGTGTCTAGCTGAATCAGGTGTTCTCAGACTCGGTTTCGATGGCACCATATGTGACTATGCAGGAGCAATGTTAAGATTTGAATCTGTTCCTTGGTGCTCTTCTCAATGTCTTTTAAACTGCCTGAAATATCGTCCAAGTATAGAGACGCAAATGGAACCTGTCACAGTGTATGATGTTCATCACGTCATCACTCGAACAAAATCTATGATGGGATAATCTTACAAATTTCTTATAAAACATACAAGTGTAAGTCCCTAAAATAATAATATTATTCTTCTATATTATATATATATGACGAAATGAACAAATTTGATCAATAAATCATGTGTATCAGAAAGGAAGTGGAAATTATATGTACAAGCACTTAATCTCTCCAGACACATGAAAAAATGATTTACTTTGCAAGTTTGTTAACTTCAGACAAGATTTTGGAACCATTCTGTTTAGCAGCCTTCAACTCTTGAGCATAAAGACCACTTGTCAATACTCTGATAGCAGCTCTTGGCTTTCTCAGTCTTGCAGCAAAGATCAATGACGAAGTCAAAAGGGCCAAGGCACCAGCTTGATGAGCTGAAGCCAAAGGAATTGGGACCAAGTAAAGAAGTGTAAAGATACCCAATGTCACTTGTAACGAAACAAAACCCATCATACCATGAAGGGCTTTGTTTGCAGTCTTTGGAACGATGTGCTTCATCTTGATAGCATACATGTGAGCAGCTAAAACTGAAAAGAATGTGGTAGTAGCAAGGATTCTATGGTTCAACTGAACGGTTGCTGGATTCTCAAGCATATTTCTCCAGAACTTATCAGACTTATCCTCCTTTCTGGCAAAGTTGTCATCAAAGAGTTCTCTCTTGGATGGAATAATCTCATCACCCATGTGTGGGAAAGTGTTATAAATCAAACCTGCATCCAAACCAGCGACAAGACCACCTGACATAGCTGTGAGGAAAGTCAAAGCAACAAGACCAATAGAAGCTCTTCTCAAAGGTCTCAAAGCCGGGTTATCCAACTGTTGGAACAACTCCAAAGACTTCTTTGGGTCCTTGATCCATCTGTTTTCTCTCAAAATTTCCAAACCAGTCCAAATCATACCAAGGTATAAAACAAAAGCAGCACCCAAGTGTGTAGTCAGTCTGTACTGAGAGACCGTTGGCTTTGATCTTCTCTCCTCAAGTTGTTCCTCGTCAAGACCGGATCTGACCATCCACCATCCAATAGCACCCTGCAAACCAAGCAAGAAAGTCAAAACTACAAGTCTCTTGTTAACTCTAGAAGATGTCTTTCTTGACAAGGCAAAGTAGGCAGCTGGGACTAAAAGTACCATACCGATGGCTCTACCCCATAATCTGTGTGCCCATTCCATGAAGAAAATGAATTTGAACTCTTCCAAAGTGATATGTGAATTCAAGAGCTTAAACTCCGGTGAGTCCTTATATTTGGAGAATTCAGCTTCCCATTCTTCTTGGTTCATTGGTGGGATGGCACCGGTGACCGGTTTCCATTCTGTGATGGACAAACCAGACTCTGTAAGACGAGTAAGACCACCAAGGATGACAATACCAAAGACCAAACCAGATGTACCAATAAGCCAGTATCCAACTGCATTTGAAGAGTTAATCATAGTTCTCTTTCTTGGTTTCGTTTTGGTTTCACTAGCGGCTGGTGGCTCAAGGGTTACTGATGGTGATGTTGAGCCAGTTCTGGCGATAGTTGATGTGAAGAGGGAACGCTTGGCTGTGAAGTTTGCAGATCTAATGAGTTGTGAAGGAAGAAACTTTCTTGTTGAAAGGTTTGAAAGCATAGAAGATTTGCCAGCAAGTGACAAATCTGTAGATGCAAGTGAGAAGTTCTTTAGTGATGATGACTTCACCGTGTTGAGCACGGATGCATTACGCATGAAGAAGAACCGAGATTTCGAGAGAGTCGACGCCATTGTTGATATGGTGTAACTCCTTCTTCCTATGGGATCAGAGACTCTTAATAGCTGGAGCTAAGACAGGAACCTCTGCTGCGTTGTTTACTTCAAAGCCCTCGAGAGCTTGTCAATCCCAAATTTTTCATTGGCGCGACCTTCCGACCTAGCAATGGCACCACCTGGCCGGAGATAGGCGGGATTTCTACAGAATGGCTGACATTTCTCGTATATTCGTTAAAAAGCTTCACCAAATTTGCTTTGATGACATTCGATAGCGGACTGTGGAGTCGAGCTTTGCCTGGCTGTCCTTGAATGCTCTCTGCTCGTTCAGATTGGGTGGTACGGTCTCGTTCTGATCATACATTCGTCTCCGAGAAGCGTCATCAATGGCACCGAGACCACCAGAGACTAATCCCGTCACGTAATCACCATCATTCTCTAGCTCGGGGGAACCATCAGGTTGAAACTTATCCTGTTCCGGCTTTGGCGTCAGTCTTGGTGAATTTGTCTGCGGGAACTGATATTTTTGTGGGGTATGCACTGAATTCGTTGGATTATTCTTCTTTAACAGGATTGTAGAATATTTAAGTAATCCTAGTTCCAGTATCAGTTGGATCAGAATCAATAAAATGTATGCAATGACACCAATAATCACGTTTGTCACTATGAGTGATCCCTCATCATCAACAAATAACCATCTGATCGAGTGACGAGACATGACAATGAATAAGACAAAAAGTGCAGGAAGAGGTAAACCAATTCTCTGTTGAACCTTATCTGGATCGTTGCTTGATACTTGTATTCTAAAGTTGTCAATCACATCTGCAGAGAAAATATCGAGGTATTTGCGATAAATACTTGGCTTAATCTTGTTGAACTTTGTAACATAAGAGTGTTTTACCCAATCAACTAATAATTCACTTCCAATAACAATTGTCGTTGGACCTAATAATACACCAAACCATTTGTTGAATCCCTTCAAAGTTGAATTAGGTAACATACCTGAGTTTGGGTCCGCCCCAATTTGAACCATATTTCTCAAGGAGATGATAGATAACATGATAAATAATTGAAACCTCTCAACCACATCTGCACAACTCATTTGGAATAATCCCTCTCTATCCAATCTTTTAAAAACAGACCCTTTAATCTCTGCAAATTGATTGGACAATAATAATGTAACTAAAGAATTGGAATATGAGTTAGCAGCAACATTCAGTGCAATTGTTTGATACACCAAAATAATTGTATGTGTTGTTAGATAAACAACTGAAAGAATGTAGAATACGATGGAACGAAATATCGACTGATAATCACGTTGTTGTACTAATACCAATGGGTTTTGAGAGAAGCAATAGTTCAAAAGATCTTGTCCTACTGTGGATAATAATTTATCAGTGACTTCTAATACACCAAACATTACGTATAACTTGATAGATGATTGTGCCCTGATAGTATGGTAAATCTTGGAAGTATCAACATTTGATGAGAATATGGCAATGATTATCAATGATGCAAAGACAAGATTCTTAAAATTGACTATCTGAATACACCGTGTCAATCCAGTGTTTCTATTAATTAACGTATCTCTGAGAGCCCATATCAGTAGAGCACTGTCTAAGGCAAGCTTCAAGGGAAGAATAACAGCTAGTTTCAAAAACGAGTTTAAGCATGAGAGTAGCCCAAACACCATGAAACACTCCAGGTGATAAGGAAGCCTGGCCATGTTGCGGATCTGATCCCAGGACTCGGTGGGAGAGATGAGTGCCGGTCTTGTCTGTGGCTTCTCTGTATTGTTCTCCAAGGCAAGCTCTTTCAACAAGACACGGAAAAGGTTATACGACGTTGAATGGCCATTGTTTGGTTGTGCCAACGATAGTCCACGTGATCGTGGCCTCATTTGTTCAGTTGGTGTGTGTCTTTACGCCCCCAACGTTGTGGTGGTTGTTTGCTTTTTGGTGAGGGAGCCAGTTCAGTTGCAGTGAGGTTTTTATCACCGGCAGAAAACGGTCTCTTGAACAACCCTCACGACAGCACTTTGAAGGAACAACACCAAAAGTGTGGTTTTTTTTCAATCAAGCAAAGCAGCCAATTGCAGCATGAAAGTAACAACAATCGACGGGTTCAAGGACACACTGCTGCCGTTTTCACACCCGGGAAACCTAACTCCAACAGAGGCAAACAGACTGACGTTGTGTCTCGTGGAGGCCCTCTCAGAAAACGTTTGTGATAAGTTCTTTTTGAAGTTCTGTGCTCGTTTCCTAACAAGGGATCTCTACGCTGAGGTTGTGGAGGAGAGAAACATCAACAGGTATTGCGGGTATCCACTGTGTCAACAGCATCAGGCTAGAATTAACAGTAACAGTGGAACGACGGCTCATCTACGTCCATATGCTTACTTGAGTTCATATTGTACGAAACGTCATTTCCAATGCTCTGAATTCTTTGCAACACAACTAAGTGATGAGGCATTGTTTGCTCGTAAGGATGTTACTGTGGAGTCATATGGATCACCCAAGATGAAACGTTATGAAGTGGATACAACACTATTAGAAGAAGTTCTTGATGAATATGACAAGAGAAATACACAAGGAGCACAAACGTCTATTATGGATATCGTTCGTCAATTGGACTCCCTCTCATTAACACAGAAGCAGAAAAATAAACTTAAAGAGGAGGATGTCATGGAAAGCATGGGTAAAATGTTAGAAGATATCAAAATTGTGGAGAAAGATCCACAGGAACCAGCTCTTCCACCATCAAGGGAAGATGACGATGGAGATCTTATGGATACTGGGAGATATGAGTACTTACAAGACCAGAGTAAAGCCATCGATGGCTACGTACTGAAGATGTAATCATCTATCTATCTGTATATATATATAAATGTACTCATCTCGTTGAACTGAATTTGTGCTTTTGTACAAGTTCCCGAAGTGTCTCTTTGCCTATAAAACCATCAAATGGACCAACACCACTCATCTCGGATTTCAATGCATTAAATCTTTTCTTTATAGCTTCATGAATAACATTACTCTTGGATTGTTTCTTCTTTACCAATGACGGTAATACTTCGTTGGCATATGTCCTATACCTCATACGTCTCCTTTCTAATCTTAGTGACCAATCTTTCAAGTCATCGCTAATGGTTTTACCCCATGGCTCCCCTTCAACAGTAGATGTCAACTTCTCCCATTCTGATTCTGACTTGTATAACCATCGGTGGTCGTCCCAATAATGGGTATAGTCAAAGAACATTTGCTCATCCCTCACATGTTTTAAAATCATTGGCGAAACTCTCCGAGATTGTCTCCAAGGTCCTCTGATAAAGCTGATATCATTACTATGTGTTATATGGACTCTATAAGCACCTTTCTCCACTTTCTGTTGAATCCTCCGTATGACCATCAATGCCTGGTTATGCAATGCCTCTGGCTTAATGATATGTTCCAATATCTGTGGATCAATGACTTTTGGTAATTCACCAAGACGTTGTTTATTTCTCACATAACCGTTGACGATGTTTTGGATCCTTTGAGTCTCAAGATCCTGTTGATTATCCCAATCATACTTGATAGGCTGCCCAAATCTATTGAACTTCTTTGGGTCTCTGATGGGCTTACTCTTTGAAGCCTTCATTATAAGCTGACTCTTTGTTAGCAATTCACAGAAAACCTCCGAGTCAAATGTTCCATATAACAATCTCAACTTCTCCTCCGTGTCATAGCACTCAGCTAACCTTGCTCGTACCCTGAACGGTGACATTTGTGATTTTTGTCTTTTGAACTGGTCCTTGATGGCCTCGGTTATTACCCTGGCCTCACGCCCACCAACGCCATCGAGAAGCACCAAATTCGTCGAATGGCGCACAAGTGCCCTATAAACAGAGAGAATACCTCTCTTGTGTGCCTCTAAGTTCCGGAAGTGTGAAGGCATCAGGCCATGTCTGTTCCTGTTCTGCTTAAGCTGGCTTGCGAAGTATGGAGAGCGCGGCCTTTTGAAAAGATCCAACTTCGTCTCCTTCAACACTCTTAAAACAGAAAAAGTTCACAACAGAAACCAGAAGAAAACAAAGGCAAAAAAAATGGTAGGTTGCTTCCCATACGATCTAAAAAGGATGTGCTATTAACTAAAATTTAGTCCAAAGCACAAAAAATGCTAAGTTTGCAGCTTAAACGCAATCAACAGACGTTCATTGTCACACTCAACACTACAACACCGCGTTACTCAGATATAAAGAAAGAGCTATTGGCCATTATTGAGCAAGTAGGAGGTGTCAATGACAAAGACTACGTACCTTCAGAGGAAGATGAAGATGGTGATATCCCTATCCCAGTTCCAACATATGGTGGGTTGGATTCTGATGAAGATGATGAGACACCAATAACTGGTGAAGCGAAAAAGGGCAAAGTAATCCCAAAGATGGGAGAGGTTGTAATTGGTATTCCAAAGGATATGAGTGATATATACGGTTCTGGTTTTAAAGATGTACAACTTGAACAGGAGAAGATTCCAGTTGATACTAGAAGCTTTGGTATCTTTGCCTTCAGATTACAAGATGAAAAATTCAATGTTCAAGAGCCAAAGGCTTATGACGAATAAACGATCTACAAATCACAATTAGAAGTTTTAAACTTATATTGCAATAGGCTTACAGGAAAGTAGATCAAAAAACAATAAAACCATTTTAAAACCTTTTCTCTTACATAAAAAGAAAACCCATAATTAGAAATAAAACATGCCAAACATTACAATATGTACAACAGTTTGAAACCGCTTAGTTAACCAAAGCAGAAGCAGTGGCAGACTCGTACTTCCAGTTTGGTGGCAAGACAGCAACAGTTCTGTAGTATCTAGCCAATCTGTGGATTCTAGACTCGATCAAAATGAGTCTGAACTTGGAGTCCTTGTCCTTTCTGTTTCTCTCCAAGTGCTTTCTGACAGCGACAGCCTTCTTGATCAAGAAGTACAAGTCCTCTGGGATCTCTGGAGCCAAACCGTTAGACTTCAAGATTCTGAGAATCTTGTTACCGGTAACAACCTTGGACTGGGAAACACCGTGAGCATCTCTGAGCAAAACACCGATCTGGGATGGAGTCAAACCCTTTCTGGCGTACTTGATGATCTGCTCAACAACAGCGTCAGAAGAAAGCTTGAACCAAGCTGGAGCGTTTCTGGAGTATGGAATAGCAGAAGAGGAAATACCCTTACCCTATAGAAAAATATGTTAGTATGCATTCCACAATAATAAGTGAAAGCAGGACAACCACAGAGAGTGATATTGTATAATCATTAGTTCCAATATATGATGAAGCCCCGTCAATATCCCCATTGCGTTAACAGAGGGTGAACAGACAGCAGCAACATCTTAGAACTTTGTTTGAAAAACAACAATCACTCCCCTTTTCTTTAACGGTGGTTGTGTGGTTACCGATAAAATCAGTCGTTGCTAGCAGTCTAAGCAGTTTTTTATCAATTAAGATAAAGAAGCTGCACCACAGCACAAGTGATTCAGTATCCACGGGGAGGTTGTGAAAATTTTCAAAACAAACTGGTATTGAACAGCAATGCTAATCCAGTTCGGTGATTCAAGATGTATTGGATAAAACCCCATAGATGGAAAACAGGGCTTTTGAACGATAGTCAATCCAATCACGGAGACACACGTAAAAGTCCTAGTATCCAATAGGATGACCATTCAACTAAATGAATGTTCCAAACAAACTAAATCTCAAAAACTGAACAGAGCAAAACCGATTCAACCCGAAGTCATTAAGGCCATTTCCCAAGCACTCGCAGAGTTGCTTTTATGGAGTGGGACCACGTACCTTGGAATGAAGTCTACCCATTGTGAATTGTCTTTTTGATGATGTTCAAGAACTTCTTATGACGGGGCAGTCGAGAGGAAGTTGGAAATTTTTCAGTTTTTCTTCTACGTCGAAAGCTCAGAGAGCGCGAGGCCGCTCACACGTGCGGTGTCTGGGTGTTTCCCTCTTCTTTATTGGTTCGCGAAACAGAAATTCAAAGAGAATGTTCGGGTGTTTAGGGCTTCAGCAGTCACAGCTGCGAGCCCTCCTGGGGGCTTCATAACCCTGATCCGATAGCTCAATATTATCGCAGTTTTATCTACTTTTAGCCCCTCCCCCAGTAAAGATGTAAAATTATAGGTTATGAAGTTATTTGTTGGTTATTAGTGGACTGGTAATATCATTAATCTATTACAATACTTTCTCTTCAATGTCCTCAAAGTCTTCTTCTTCCGTGACCTCGATAAGCCTAAAGTAGCTGTTAGTACTGGGGCTCATATTTTATATGGGCAAAAATGACAATCACTTACTTTGAAACACCTGCCTTGTCTCTGAACATCTCAACTGCTGCAGCATAAAGCATTCGAAGAGACTGCTGACTTGTTGGTGGGAGCCAATAAAGCATCACCAATGGGGAGGATTTACGACCATCCTTCAAAGTCATTGGATATGATAATACGACGTAACGAGGGCTGTTATCAGGCAATTCTTCAACAAGCTCCTCGATTGATGTGACTGGGGATTCTTCAATGCTGGCATCCTCACGAATTTCGTATGTGGTCTTATCAATTTCATCTGCGATTTGTGTTAGTTGACACATTCTCAAAGGGATATATGGTCTCATTGTAAAATTGAGAGAGATTAAGTCATCTGATTTTGGAGATGGAAGACTTATTGGTAACGGTGAATGAAACAACTGCAAATGATCATACTTACAAATAAGAGCCTGGACCTTGTCACTTCTAGCACTGGCGAAACGGAACTTGCGAAGTTTAGTACCTGTTTCTTCGGAAAAGGAATAGAGATTTGTAGACTAAAAGTCAAAAAGATTAGTTAATAAACTGCCTCATATTTCGGAGAAATATCAATTTCATGTACACTCACCATTGCGTATAACTTTGTCTTCCACTTGGTTTATCAAGACGTAAACATGGGCTGTTTTCCGGGGGGGTCTGTTTTCATACACCGCGCTCTCTGACTTTATCGATGGCCCTGTACGACGTTTGGTGTGACTACAACGGTTAATAAATATTTCGTTTTTATGGTTGTACTGCTCTAAAAGTCCGTTTCAATGCCGATGTTCTTCTTGCTGCATTGTGCCAAAATCTCGGTTCCGACAGAGATATCCATAATGGCAAGTCCTACAAGCTTTACGAGAATCAAGTTAGAGTCACCGTTGATCTCTTTTGTAGACAGGGTATTCAGTTGACCAACTTCAACACAATTCTCTGGTTTGACGTTGTTCTTGATGAGTTCACCAGCTTCGGATAACGTGTGTTCGAAAGAGTCGACAATAATCTTACCATTCTTCAATGCCTCTTGAACGATGTCATCATCAACTTCAAACATGTGTGGTTTGTAAGATCCAATGATGGAAATGTAAGTTTGATGGTCTTGAGAAAGATCACTCAAATGGATTGATGGTTTTGTTGAAGGAATACATCCATAAATGACATTAGACATTGCAACATCCAAATCATCAACATCAAATACAACAAGATCCCAAAGCATTTCCAAATGACTAAATTCATTAGCAATGGCATGAATTGTGTCTTCGGCTTTATCAGTAATTTCTCTAACGACAAATTGCACTGTAGAAAAGTTCTCTGGGAAGAGTGTTAATGTGAGTTTAGCGTGCCAATAAGCTTGAAGACCATTACCATAAATAGTCATACATTGGTCTTTCTTATCGGTCTCAAAGTACTTCATCAATGGGATCGTTGATGCTAAAGCTGTTCTAAAAGCTGTCAAAATCCTAGCATTTAGCACTCCTTGTAATTCACCATTGTCTTGGTTCATAATCATTACGGCACCTTTAAAGCCCTCTTTTGAACCACCCATGGTCTTAATACCGACTTTATCGCAGAATGACGGCATGAAAAGGTGTACACAGTCCAAGTCGGGTCTGCTAACCACCGTTCTCTCTGGGATGAGCGATGAGTCCTTGTGGTATTTCTCAAGTGCGCTGGAGAGAATACGCTGATACTTCTTAATGCCCTCGGCATCAATATTGGATAAAAGAGCCTCGATCTGCTTATCGGAGACGACTCTCATTTTGTGACTGCAATGTATGTGCCTGCTTATCTCTAGTATTAAAGGGGAAAAAACACAAGAATGACGTTCGGTATAATAAAACTTTTGTAGGCCGCGAAAGGTTTAAGGTGTAATCCTTCAAGGGTGGATTTCTCCACAATTACAATGAGTCAGACACACCTTCAATCGAATAGGATTCTTAAGGAACAAAGAAAATGGCTTCTACGTTAATTGAGCTGAAAGGTGCAATCTTTCGTAGTCTTTCGGCGTTGAAGAACTCACCCACTGTCTTCAAGGATCCAATAACTCTTTCAATCAAGTCAAATGAGAGGTGGGCCATTGTGGGACCTGCAAAGACACAATTTTTAAAAGCTTTGGCTTCTCAGTATTACGCTGATCCACCATTATCTAGAAGTTATCCCTTTTTGCATAAGGAGACGTGGCCAACAGAGGTTATTGAGTTTTTGGAATTCAAAGGTGCCATTCCAACAGCTCATCTTGCTGCTCGATATGAATATTTCAAAGACGAATTTGATGAAACAACTAGAAAGTTTGTCATTGGTAACGTGAACAATCATAGACACATTAATCAAGAATTGGTTGCTGAAGTATTCAAGAAGTTTAAGTTGGAAGGTTTAGAGGATAGGTGGGCTCTGGGATTGAGTAATGGCCAAACTAGACGTGCTAGATTAGCCAGATCTCTGGTGAGAGAGCCTAAGATCTTGATCATTGATGATCCATTCTTAGGGTTGGACCCAACAGCGTCCAAGACTGTTGTGGATGTTTTAGAGCATGTGCCACCAAAGGCACACGTTGTACTTGGTCTTAGATTACAGGATGAATTACCATCTTGGATTACCCATGTGGCTATTGTTAACGAAAAGGGTCTGGTCGAAGCTGGTAAAAAGGATGATCTTTTAAATTTACTCGAGATTTTAAGAGCTGAAAACCATGATTATCATCTTAAACAAAAGGAATCCCAGGCTGAAAGTATTTCCAATATGAAGAAAGTATTTTCATCTAAAGAAGTTGATACATCCGTCCCTCTAATTGAACTGAAAAAAGTCTCTGTATCATATAAGGGACATCCAGTACTGCAAGACTTAGAGTGGAAGGTAAGACACGGTGAAAGATGGCATTTAAGAGGTGACAATGGTACTGGTAAGTCCACATTACTTTCACTAATTACGGCTGACCATCCACAATCATGGAATTCCAAGATCGTCATGTATGGACAACCAAGAAGAACTGGTTCACAAAGTTACTTCGACATCAACGATAAAATTGGATTCTCTTCGCCAGAGCTGCATTCAATTTACCCAGGTCATCATACTGTCTATGAAGCTATCTCGACTGGATACTTGGTGGGTACAATGGTTCCACCAAAGAATTTGACCACCGAAGAGGAAAACCGCATTAATATCTATCTTCGTGAATTCATGTTAGATGAGAAAAGAGACACAAAGTTCAAAAATCTTGGAATCTCCGATCAAAAGCTTGTTCTATTCATTAGAGCTTTGATTAAAAACCCAGACTTGGTGATACTAGATGAGGCCCTCTCTGTGATGGATGACTCTACAGTGGAGCAGTGTAAAGAGCTGTTAAGACACTATCCAGGTACCGTGATCGCTATTGGTCACCTCAATTCTGAAGTTCCAGATACCGATAGATACATCAGACTTCAAGGACCAGGAAAATACGAGCTTGGAAGCTCTTGAAGTTGAATAATAATTAGAAAAAATTCATATTTTTTAGTTTTCCAACTTTTATCTATTGTATTACGTAATCTTCTTGCAGCAGGGGTTCGCGAAAGCTTTGATAGAAGTTGTCGACGTGGAGTTCTTGCTCGAAATCGGACGCTTCTCCGCGTTGTCATCTCTCGCTGAAGAGTTTAGGAACACATAAACACCCACAAACACACAGAGATAATGAAGTTCTCCGTCATCTCCTCTCTCTTGCTTGCAGCACTTGCTTCTGCACAGATTGATCTGTCTAACCCACAGGAAGCCGTTCAGGGTGAGTACGTTGACCCTGAACTTATGGAGCCAACTCCATTTAAGTACGACATCTCCTACGAGATCCTCGGTCACTCTGGTTCCGTTCTCGAGATCAACAATGGTGATGAGATTGCCCTTAACTACACCTTCTTTAACGGTGAGGAGGAAGAGATCAACATCGTTGGAGTTGGTGGTAACTTTGCTAACCCATTGACCGGTCAAGCCATCGCCAACATCTCTGATTCTAAGGTTGGTCCTATCACCATCGGTACTGGTGAGTCCAAGTGGTTCACCCAGAGAGTTGGTGTCAACTTGCCACCTCAGAACTATGCCTTGAACCCAGGTCTTTACGTTGTCAAGGGTTCTTCTTTGGCCATGCTCGGTGCTCAGTCCACTTTGGTTATGATCTCTGAAAAGCCTGTTTCCATGTTTGCCCCAGAGTTACTCTTGCTCGAGCTTTTGCTCCTCGCTACATTGGCCGTTGGTGGTTACTTCCTTTACATCAACTTTGGTGTTCAGTACTTGAAGACTGCCGGTAAGACCGCCACTGCTCAGAAGTCCGCTAAGCCAGCCGCTGCTGTTTCTTCCGGTGCTGAGAAGAAGGTCGTTGATGACTCCTGGTTGCCAGACCACCTCAAGAAGACCAACAAAAAGAAGACTAACTAATTCTTTTTGAGATGAAGCACTCTTTTGTCTCCCCCCCACCCCCTCATTCATCCCCACATCCCTCCCTTCTTTTATCTTCACTTCTTTCTTGCTCTTTGATCTTTGAGAGATTCTGTTCACTAATTAGTGGACTATGGTGCTGCATATCATGCCAACGAAACAAAATAACAAAAAAAGGGACATTACAGGTGAACTGTATTATATAATAATGATGTTTATTGGCGTATATCTTTTTTTTTGGATGTAGTACACCTAAAGTTGTTCTAATGCCATACGAACGAATTATTTTGTTGTCACTAGTACGATGTTTATGCATCAAGGTCTAGTTCTGCCAATAGTCCTTCAATCTTATCCAGATCCATCTGGTAAGATTCAAATCCAGGTTGTTGATCTACCATATCATTTTTCTCATTCGGGAACAACCCGTCAAAGTCGATTCTCCATTTCTTGGCCAGATAGAATCTTATATCATCAATAAGCTCAATTGTATCGGTTTCTTGACGTAAATTGATCCTACCGGAAGATTCAAGAACAATGGATGCAAAATCTGGATCCATGAGATATTGGTCCAAATTCTCTGCAATAACACTCGCAACGTGATGTTCCAAACGATCCACACGAGTTTCCCATGCAGCTCTTAAGATGTCGAAAAAATCATATCCTGGCGGTGGCTTCTTTGAAGCCGTTAATGTAACTGCTGCCATTGTCTTTAGTCGATCATTTAGAAGTACCTCACCAGCATAGAGAACATCCACGGCTTGTTCAACTGGAATATCGGCATGGTCATAGTATAAAAACTTGATGACAATCTCAGCGACATCAGATGAGGCCACTGGTAAATGAATAACAGGTAAAGGTTTTGATCTGTCAATTACGTTGAGTTTTTCATTGATGTTATATTCTTGTGCCTCTGAGAACTTTGAAGAAAACATTACTTTGAAGTACTCATCCCTTATCAAAATGGAGCGATGAACAGGGTAGTAATGTGTAGATATTGGCCATTCGTCTTCTGGGATTGGTTCTTCTCCATCCAAGACCTCTATCTCCACAACCTCTTCCACTGCTATTATAATGTCAGGATAAACACTTGAATTTTGGAATTGCATTATTTGCTTTTCAGAGATTGTTTCATCATTAAATAAGACCAATTTCTCTCCAATGATTTCCTTCTCAACCATAACTTTGAAATTTTCTCTTGCACCATCAAATACTCTCATTTGAATCTCATTTATCATTTTTGCCCTCTCTTTTGTATCCATTGTATGTGCATATGCTTCTAAACCTTCAACCAATTCCGATAATTGAATCTTACGAGCATAAGATAATAAAGACTTCTTATCAACTTGTTCGAATTTACGAGGGTCATGAACGAGATATAGATATTCCAAAGCCACTTGGAAACTTTGGAAATCAGTGGAGTCTTCAAATGGTATTGTCACTATATCCTTATTTCTCCATTCTTTTTGAAACTTCTCTTTGAAATATGGAGATCGAGTACTTAACATGAACTTATGTAATCTCATGGACATCTCCGACTGTTTAGAGCTCGTTAACGAATCACCAAATTTGATAACAACATCCTCAGTTAACAAATCTGAGCCACCAAAGAGTGAACGAACATGTGCAGCAAATGGAAGATTCGTATCCACAGCCTTGGAGATATCATATGAGATGAGTAAGTTTCTAATGGAGTCTGTTAAAGCACCATATATGCAACGTGCGCCTTCGTACTTATCGGTATCACAAACAGCACCACGTTGCAGCAGAAGCTTCACCACCGGTTCGTGGCCACAAAGAGATGCCAAATATAATGGCGTGTAGTCGAACTCGTCCACATTGTTAACCTGTTTACAATGTTAGTCTTCTCTCTTTCTGTCTGCCAGAGCCATACAGCACCTCCCCTTCCCCCCTCCCACACACACATACATCAACACCCGTCGAAAGCAACTTGTCAACACTCTCGGTGTCGCCCACTCGGCACGCTAAGCACAGGTCTTCAAATGCTCTCTCCCCCATTTCCTATGGCTTACGATAGTTGTAAGTGTATGCTAAAAGGGTGGGGGGTTTAAAGCTTGATTAGTTTCGCGGGGGGGCCTCAGGCTTATATTCTGTTTACATTTCGTATGCTCTCTCTTTCTTTCTGCCCACAAAAGAACGAAAGCCAAAATACCAATGAGAATCCTCCATCGCCAATCTCCTCGATCGTTCGTTCTCTTATCGAATGAATATGCACTGACACTGCAAGCTTTGCCCTCCTCCCCCGGTGCTCGACCACAATGTCTCATTCACTTCCAGGCTGCCACGGCTGCGGACTTCACTGGGTACGAAGAGATAACAACACAGCTTTTCCATGGACTCATTGGAATGATCTGCATCAAGGGACACGTCTTCCTTAGTGTCATTACAGACCAGGTGAAGGTGTGCTCGCCGAGACCGTCCCAGACGATCTATAAGGTAAACGATGTGGAGTTTTACTGTCTTAGTTCAAATGAATTTGATTCTTTGGTAGCTAATCGGTTTAAATCTCAATCACAAAATGAAAAATATGAGGATGGTCACCCGTGCTCGAAGATTAGGAAATTCTTAACTAATGGGTTCTACTATTCTAGAGATTTTGATTTGACTAGTATACTTCAATCAAGAAGTATCAATACAAGAGATTATGAACAGATGTATCAGACATATAACAAGAAATTTCTTTGGAATCACTTTATGATCCAGGAGCTTCTCAGTTTCCGTGGAAGAATAATGGAAAATGAAAGGGCAAATCTTGATGGATCAGAGCTCTTAACATTTTTGATTAGAGGGTTTGCTAAAACTGTTAATGTTAATATTGCAGGTGAAGAATCATTAATCACAGTCATTTCGAGAATATCATGTGCCAAATCATCAGGACCATTTGGTGTTACCGGTGTTGATGATGATGGTCATGTCTCTAACTTTGTGGAAAGTGAAGTTCTTTTTTATAATAAGAGTTATTATTTCTCATATACTCAACTTAGGGGAAACGTACCCATTTTTTATGAAACGGAAAATGCACTTCTTTCAAATAAGAAGATCACATTCACTAAAAATAAGGATTTGAATGAAGTGGCTTTTGATGAACATTTTGAAGGAATTGGACTCAATCTTGGAACTGTTTACGTTATCAATGGTCTTAAATCAAACACAGTGGAAGAAGAACTTAACAACAGATTCAAATACTTTGTGAAGAAGAAGAAAATTCCCATTATCAATGTCGATTTATCTCGAGAAAATCTTAAGAACTCTCCACATAAATTAAGTTACGTTGTAAAAGATGCAATTTTGGAAATTGGTGCTTTCTGTTATGACATGAAGAAGAAAGTATACATTGGTAAACAGATGGGTGTCTTTAGGATCAATACGCTTAACTCCATGGAGAAACCAGGTATGATTGAGAAGATCATCAGTAGAGAAGTTATGGAGACATTCTTGTTGGAAGTTGGTATTGCAATGTCTTCTGATCTTGTTCTAAAGCATAACTTATTATGGGATGAGAACAATACGGTTCTAATCAACATATATGAAAAATCTTTAAGAAGGAAAGGTAAAAAGGCATTTGAAGGAATTTCCAAAAACCTGGTTGAATTACATGATCCCATCCATGATTACATATCATCTGCATTGGAAAAAAGAAAACAAGAGTACTCTTCTTCAAGGACCATTAAAATATTCACAGGAACTTTCAATGTCAATGGAGAAGTTGTTGACGACTTGGACATATCTTCTTGGATTTATCCCTTTGATGAAGATACATACGATGTGGCTGTCATTGGATTAGAAGAAGTTATTGAGTTAACAGCTAGTAAGATGCTCGTTACAGATCACAAGAAGCAAAGAGCTTGGGAACTGAAGATCAAAAAGACATTAGGTCGTAAGGCAAAGTATTCAATGGTTTCTGCTAATCAACTTGGAGGTATTGTATTGATGCTCTTCGTTAGAGATAATCAATTGAGTGAAATCAAGCAAGTTGATACTACGGAGAAGAAGACAGGACTTGGGGGTATCTCTGCCAATAAAGGAGGTGTTGGTGTTAGTTTCTTATATTCGTCTACACGGTTTTGTTTCATTGCTGCTCATTTGGCAGCTGGTTTGGAGAATGTTGAACAAAGACAGAGTGATTATAAGACTATTTCCAAGAGTATGTTATTTGCTCGAAGTCGGAAAGTGAAAGATCATGATGCTGTGATATGGCTAGGTGATTTCAACTATAGAATTGACATGACTAATGACGATGTCAGATCTGCTATCAATAGTGAGGATTATGCCTCTTTATTTGAGAAAGATCAATTAAGTACCCAAATGATTGCTGGTGAATCTTTCCCATTCTACAATGAGATGGAGATTAGATTTGCTCCAACATACAAGTTCAACAAAGGAACAAGTGACTATGATACTTCTGAGAAATTTCGTATTCCTGCTTGGACTGATCGAATCTTGAGTCGTGGAGACATATTACAACAGTTGAGTTATCACAGTGCAAATGATATTATCTTTTCAGATCATAGACCTGTTTTCGCTACATTTGACGCTCAAGTTATTGTCATTGATGAACCTTTGAAGAATAGATTAACTAAAGAACTTTATGAAAAGAGAAAGATGGAGTTGGAACGCACAGGTGGTTTGCTTCAACAAGGTACGAGAATCAATAACGGTGTAGATATTACTGGACACGGGTTACCCCCACCGAGTTCAGATAAGAACAAGTGGTGGCTTGATGGTGGACAACCCGTGAAAGTTGTTCTTGAAATACCAGAAGGTGTCATTTTCAATCCTTCAAGACCTGGGAATCCCTTTTTGGAGAGTGCTGAACCTGAGTGGCTTCTTCCAGAGAAGCAGTAGATATATAAGAGAGAGAGAGAGAAATGGATTAATGATTGATGAATTCTAATACTTTATTCTGTAGATTTGTTATCTGTCTCATTGGACTTCTCAGCAGCTGCCAAAATAGCATCCATCTTAGCTTCAATGTCATCGAGCATTTTCTCTAACTGATCGGCAGTCTTCTCTCCTTCATTGAGCTGCCTTAAAGTATCAGCAATATCTGCAGGAGAAATTTCCGTTGGAGCCTCGTCTAGTGTCATTGGTGTGTTTTGTTATATAGTGAGTTGTAATTCTCATCAACGTTGATTTGGCTGCACGTTTTGTATATACAACACAGGCGCGATAGGCTAATATATAACCCAAGGGGAGTCAACATGTGTCCATGAGCTTCTTTTGCAACTTTTGTATGGATCTTTTCAAATTAAAAGACAAAGGTCTTGTTAACTGGGAAAATCTGTGAAATATATAGCTTTAATACAACAATATACAACAATATACTACTATATAGTACCTATAACTCAGAAACACCCGGACATTACTTGTCATATATATAGGTATTTTGTTGGTTATAATGCATAATTTCCTTGGGTTTTTTTTATATAAAATTAGTCAATTGACCTTATTTGTATATTGTAAGTACAATTATGTGTTTATAATGGTAAATTTCAGAGTTTTTTCAAATTTTCAGTAGTCCCATTGAAATATAAATCTTCAATTAAATCAATGGAGTTACTAATTCTGAGAAACTAGTGAAATTTTAGTTGCTTTAAATGGCTTTAAAAGTGGTTTAAACCATTAAAAACCCATCAAATATGCTTATTATCCAGAAATTATTATAAAGATCACCAAATTCACCGAGGAAATTATATTTAAAAAAGGGACCATTATATGATAGTGCCCATACCATTTCGGGTCCCCGGTGTACGGGTTAAAGGGCTCAATAAACGCGACGTGTTCAACCATTTCTCCCCCAAATGAACATACAAGAAGCTGGAAAAGCACACCAAAAAAGACACAGAAAGGATGAAGTTCTTCTCAACGGTGACATTGCTTGTCACTGCTGTTCTCAGTTCCTTGGCTCTTGCAGCTTCGGTGGTTTCCTCCAAGACCCTATTGGTGTTTGATCCGAAGCTTACCAACATCGAAGACTACAGCACATGGATCCAACACCTTGAAAAATTGGGTCTTGAAGTCTCCGTTACCGAGAGTACTGGTGATGCCTCTTTATTCGTCAATGGTGTCAGAGAGTTCCAGAACGTTATTGTTCTTCCTGCAAAGCAACGTACATTGGGACAAGATATTACAGGTGCTTCATTACTTGAATTCTTTAACGATGGTGGTGATGTCTTCTTTATCACTTCTCCAGAAGGTGTTTCCGAGTCTGTTAGAACTTTTGCCAATGAATTGGGTATATATCCATCTCCAAAGCAACATATTGTTGTTGATCATTTTGAATATGATAAGGAATTGGGTATTGAAGAACATAATGTTTTGAAGTTACAAAATGTTAATTTCATTAATGACATTGTCTTGTCTTCTACTAAGAATCTGACATACCAAGGTTCAGCAGCAATACTTTCTAACAATCCATTACTTATTCCATTAGTTCAAGCTCCAACCACTGCATTTACAAAGAGTACAAAAGAAGATGATGTTAGTGAGACTTGGGCAGTTGGTAAGCAGGCTTTCCTTTCTGTTGGTTTACAAGGTTTAAACAATGCTCGTTGTATTTGGATTGGTGATGAAAAGGCTCTTTCTAATGAATTTTTTACAATCAATGAGGAATTCATTGATGATATTTCTAAATGGGTTTTCCAAATGAAGAACGTTATTAGATCTTCCGGTATTACTCATTCTCATATTGATGGTACCACTTATGATGAAGTTGCTTATAAGATCAAAGATGATGTTCAATTTACAATTGGTTTACAAGAATGGAATGGTGAAGAATGGATTCCATTTTTTGCAGAAGATATTCAATTTGATGTTAAATTATTAGATCCATATCATCGTTTAAACATGACATTTTTATCATCAACAAATGATATTGCATTATATCAATCTGTTTTCATAATTCCAGATAAGCATGGAGTTTTCACTTTCCAAACAGATTATAAACGTTCTGGTTTAAGTTTTGTTGATGAAAAGGTAATTTTATCAATTAGACATTTAGCTAATGATGAATATCCAAGATCTTGGGAAATTACTAATTCTTGGGTTTATATTACAAGTGGTATTGTTGTATTTACTGGTTGGTTTATCTTCCTCTTTGCCTTTATATATGGTAAAGATTCAATTGAAGAATCTAAAAAGGATAAATAATATGTTTTTATATTAAAAGAAATGTAGACATTTATTGTTTAATAATTTGAATTTTGTTATCTTTTTTCCATTTTTCAAATTCTTCAAATAAACGTTTATGTTCAGTTGCCAATTGTGTTATTGTCTTTGCAATGTTATCCATCTTTAATTCAAGTACAGGTAAAGTTTCACCAGCTGTTTTCTCTACCAATGCAGAGCCAACCATACGGAAACATCTTCTCTCCGAGGGTGTATTTTTTAATGTCTTAATTACAATTGTATGTTCTTCTTCATCTCTTTGTAATTCTCTCATCTTCTCTGTAAGATCGGTAAGAGTTTGTTGATAATCATTGTACTTCTGTTGAAGTGCTATATATTTCTTGTTAGTTTCATTTCAAAATCATTTCTTCATATTCACTTACCCTGTGTACCTCTTTGTGACATTTTCTCTCTCTTTTTCTCCCCGGCCTCTCCACTAATAATTTCATGTGTTGTTGGACACAAAGCACACATTCAAGTTTATTCTTAATATTTAATAGGCGCGATTATTTCCTGATTAGGAAATGTAAATGAAAAGTATGATCATTTCAATTGTATTAATTGTTAATTGTTATTAATTATTAATTGTTACTAATTAGTTAATTATTAATTGTTAGTTACTTATTAATTATTAATTAGTTAGTTATTAATTATTAATTAGTTATTAATTAGTTATTAATTAGTTAGTTAATTAGTTAAAGTAAAGTAAAGTAAATAAAGGGAGTGCCCGTACCACCCCAAATTTAAAAAAGAAAAAAAAAAAACTATTTAAACGGCAGCTCCCGCACTTTTTTTTACCCATAAAAAACGCGCGCCAAAGGCAGAGGCGCGAAAAGATTGAGGAGTCATTCACTTGTTCTTCTAAACAATGGACACAATCAGAGCACCACAGACCGTTGAAGATGCTAAGCTTTTCACTTCATCGAACTCGTTTGGGTACCCAACAGCGGCACAGGATCTCGGTGATGTGAAGCAGGAGATTCAGGAGCCTTCTGCCGAGGGGGAGGAGGAGGATGCCACGACGTCTGGTCTTGTACCTACTCTTCAAAATATTGTTGCCACTGTCAATCTTGATTGTCGTTTGGTTCTTAAGACAATTGCACTTCATGCCAGAAATGCCGAATACAATCCAAAACGTTTTGCAGCTGTTATTATGCGTATAAGAGAACCAAAGACAACAGCACTTATCTTTGCATCTGGTAAGATGGTTGTTACTGGTGCTAAATCTGAAGATGATTCAAAACTTGCTTCAAGAAAATATGCAAGAATTATTCAAAAACTTGGATTTAATGCTAAATTTACAGATTTCAAAATTCAAAATATCGTTGGTTCATGTGATGTTAAATTCCCAATTAGATTAGAAGGTTTAGCATTTAGTCATGGTCCTTTCTCATCTTATGAACCAGAATTGTTCCCAGGTTTGATTTATAGAATGGTTAAACCGAAAATCGTCTTGCTGATCTTTGTTTCCGGTAAAATCGTCTTGACAGGTGCCAAACAAAGAGAAGAAATTTATCAAGCATTTGAAGCTATTTACCCTGTGTTGAATGAGTTTAGAAAATTATAAAATCTCTGTGCATTTCTTTTTCCTTTTTTTTGGTTTTTGTTTGATTTTTATTCAGTTCATTTCCGGTTTCAATTTTGGGGTTTTTTTCTGTTTTCTTTTTTTATATATTGTTTATTCCTTTGAATAAACCAATTTTGTACTATAATATAGCACATTTCTGGAGTTTGGGAAGAAAATTTTCATGTTCTTTTTATTGGCTTTTTAAAAAAGTGAAATATTGTAAGAGAAGAGCCCATCATTATCATTATATTCTATACAGGCAATTTATACCTTTTGGTACATTAAAATGTATGCTGTTTTAACATCATCATTTTCACCATTTAAGACTTCATTTGATGTTAAATTTGTTATATTAACATCATCAATTCTAATCCATTTATTTTGATCACCTCTTAATACATCAACTGTATAATGACCACCATCTGAAGTCATACCATGATGATAAACAACTCCTATTAATTTATAATTGACATCATTTAAAAGGAATTTCTTTGTACTTGTTGAAATACAATCATTTGGTATTTTTAAATCATGAGAATAAGCAATTTTTTTTCTTAATTTTTCAATTCTTCTATGACTAACAAATGAAAATCTCTTTAAATGAACAATTAAAACTTCGGGGAATTTATCAATAAATGTTTGCTTTTTAGCTAAAACATTTGATCCATCATTGGATTTATATGGAATTTCTTCAATTTCTGATAATTTAGCAAATGCATCTTCTAAAGTCTTTGTTGATTCATCAGAAATATCCAATTGAATTTGTTGAAATGGATCAATTGTAATACTTTGTGAATCTTTTGAATTTGGAATTGTTAAAACAGATCTAAATTGTCCACCAAATAAAAATCTTATTGGTGATGGTTTAACTTCAACTGTTCTCTTTGCAGTTTTTTTATTATTATTACCAACTTCTTGCCAACCATCATCCGTTGATGAATCTGATCTACCAGAAGAAGAAGTCTCGGAGGAATTAAATTCATCTTCTTGAAATTTTTTCAAATTTGCCCTTATAATTGATTTAACATCATCTGTAATGGAATTCATTAAAGTTTTAATCTCTAAATCATTCAATTTTGCAACAGAAGATGTGAATTCTTCATGTAACCCATCCAGTAAGTAACCAAAGAATTCTTCAGCATCTTCTTGCTGACCCCATTGTAAATGTTGAAATCTTTCCATTTTGGAAATTGATTTATAAAAATCACTTGGTGTTATGGAATCACCAAATTCTTGCTCTTGATCATTTGTTAATTTGATATTGAAATGACTATAAAGTTCCACAATTGCATCCAATAATGGAGTTTGAGAATCTCTATTTAAAGATTGTAAAGTCTTTGATGAAATGATGTTTAAAGCTTTATAAAATGGTTGACAATATAATAACATTTGAACAATAGAACTCATAAAGCAAATATTACCAGTATTAACCAATCCTCTTGGTACAATCGTTGGTAATTTCATCATATTTGCATGTTTAAGGAAATTCTTATCAAACATATATCTTAATAAAACAACACCTAAAGGTTCCAATACATTAGAAACTGAAGGAATAAATTCCCTCTTAGTAGTAGTAGTACAGTTTGAAATTGAAGTTGAACAAGATTTGACTTTTTGAGCTCCTTGTAATGCAATTGCAGACCATGCAGCCATTGTATGTTCCTTTTTAGGTAAAATTTTTGGTTTCAATTCACTTCTTTTACGTTCTCTTAAATTGTTATAATGACTTCTTTGTTGAATGAAACTCTCTTCAGAAGATCCAAATAATAAAGGAAGTTCAATTGAACCATTAATTGTGAATTGGAAACTATCATCATTTTTTGGTATATCTTCAATGGAAACAGTCGATGCAGATGATGGTGTCGATACATTGGATTCGTCATTAGTTGATGTTGATATTGAACGTTCCTTTGATTGGGTATCTTTTGGGAAATTTGAATTTTGTGGTATGAAAGAAGCAGCTTTCACATTAAACTTCTTCTTCCTTGTTGGTTGTATATGTGTATTTATCTGTTGATGTTGATAAGGAGTTTGCATCATACCGGGCATTATCATAAACCCATTAGGTATCATACCTGGCATCATCATGGGCATTGGCATCTGTGGATAAGGCTGATAACGTGTAGGGTCATACGAAAACTGTTGCGAGTACTGGTAGTACTGCGTCTGTGGTGGGCCCACTGGCGAGCCCATCGGCAAGGGGTGCACTCCCTGGTACATTGGAGGGGGGTACTGTTGTGGTGAGTAAGGTGTGTTTCCTTCAGACATCGTTCATTTGTATTGATTTGTGTGTGGGGAATGACAGAGGGATAAGAAAATAAGTGTTGATGAAAGTTAAAAAAGGTAATGGAAAATGTTAGGAAAAGGCAGAAAACCCCCTTTAAATGTTTGAATGTTTGTGACTGATAAATTTTGTTGATCCAACTTTTCGACGGTTTTTTTCGGTACTTTTTTTTTCGTTAGAAAATCAGCGAAAATTATCGAAAAGTGAAAAAAAACAAAAACATTGCGAAAATGTCCCAAAGCGGTAATCGAGATCGAAATGGGTGGAGGGGGGGTTTATATATTCTTTATTAGTTTGCTATTTAATAGAATGAATTCCAACTGATTGACTTTGACTTTTGATATATATGAAGATAACTTTTTTGGATGTAATTTACATAGATAAATTGCTAATAAATGCTCACATATAGGTACTTTATCTTCTTTAACAATACCTAATCCATTATCTATTAAATCAAGTTTAAATTGGATATTTGGTGAATTTCTATATCCATATTGTATATCACTTGATGAATAACTGATAACTCCAATCTTATCAAATTTGGTAATGAATTTAGAACATGAACAAAACCATTGATTAATATCAACCAAGTAATCTTCAACTAATACCATGGAATAAAGAGAATTATCAAGTGTATACATTTTTATACTGTTGGAATTGATCAATTCATGAGCTTTTAAAACATAGTTATCTTCTTCTGTCAATGCTATTTCTAATGCAAGCATACTATAACTTTCATTATACAACTCTGATAGTAATCGATCAATCAGTTCTCTCTGAGTCATATATCCCAGTTATTACTTAATTGTTAACTATTACCTGTTAACTATTAACTATCAACTATTAACTAATAATTAACTAACTATTGATTAATAATCAATAACAAGTTAAAAACTGAATCTAATCAAAAAGTATATCAAAACAGCGCGACTGAGGATTACATAAGCCAAATGCTTACATAAGCCAAATGCTGCTTACATAAGCCAAATTAATCTAAATACTCATATAATAAAACTGATAAACTAACTAAGTCTCACCGTATAATCATCACCGGATTGTGTAATATATCTCACCCATGGATAACTTTGATATTGCATCTTTGGTTCATTAATTCTTAAATATCTCACTTGAATACCAGAAGTTGTAAAATATGGGATTTGAAATTTAACTTGAATTGGACGTTTAACTTGATGTGCTTGTTCTTCCATTACAACAGATGGTAACCCTAATTCAGCAGCCATTGCATATTCTTTACCTCCTTGGAATTGTTTAACTTTCCAAACAATTATGGATTTTTCAGGTATCCATTTAACAGAACCATGACTATATCTAAATTTTGGACTATCAGCATCTTCAGGAATTGGAATATGTATCTCTAAATTATTAGCACTTGATTTCTTCTTGATTTGAGCTTTAATCTTAACAGTCATTTCAACACGACTATTTGCATGACGATTCATTTGACAATCAACAAGAATTAAAGGTTTCAATGGAATAGCAAGACGATATGACATCAATTCAAATTCACCATCTGGTGGAATAAAAGTAATGATTTTTTCATTTTCAAATTTGGATAATCTAACACATTGATGGAATTTAATATCTTCCATCTCAACACCTTTAGAATTATTAGTTAATTTATCATTAAGTCCAAGTCTTAAATCTGGCATACCACTAAGATGTGATTTAACTTGAATCTTACCAAGAATCTCAGATCTTAACACTTTACCTTGTGGATTGATAAGCATATTGATACTTTCAATAACATCAAGGAATGCCTCATTTTTCTTATAAACAATACCTTCATTTCTCCATGATACAGCATTGGTAATAGCAGAAGGTGGTCCTAATTGTTGTTGTTGTTTCATCTTCTTCTCTAATTGATAAGATCTTTGTGTGATATACTCCTTCAACATCTTTGTCTCTGTGATTTGTGGAGAACCAAAATCCATCATTTCATCTAACAACTCATAAATAACAACAAAATTATCACGAATACTCTCTTCTTCCAATTCTTTAAAGTAATCAGTTAAGACACCGACAATCTTATGTAAAAATAAGAACACTTCAGCAACATTTGTGTTATTCTTAGTTAAGGCAACGAGATAAAGATTTGAATGTGTTATATAACAATAGTTAACACCATTATAAATGACAACTGGCGAAGCTTGTGCCGGATCTTCCTCTGCCTCAACAAGAATGAATGGGAAATGTTCAATTGCATTTGATGGAATATCACCTTTATAATCACGTGATAGAAGGGATTTACCCTTTATATCACAGAAATGGATTACAGAAGCCATTGAATCTTTTTTTTTTTTCTTTGTCCTGGTTCTATTTGTATGTGTGTCTTATTTGTTGTTGAATTTTGTTTTGAATCGCGGTTAAGTACGCGATCAACAATTTTGTCTTATGTCTTATGTCTTGTGTCTTACTTATGAATTACTTTGTCTTATAAAATAATAAATTATAATGGACAATTTACAAGACGCATTAAACCATTTTGGACAAAAGACAAAAGATCAACATAACTTCTTATTAAGAAACAAGCAAAAAGCTGATAAAGCATACAACGATTTTGTTAGAGAAACACTAACAAAATTTGAAGAAGAAGAAGAAGGAGAAGAGGCAAAAATTCCTGATCCAATGAATATAAATGGACTTACAAATGCATGGGACTATACACAACGATATATCTTATCCGATGAGAGTAAAAAATTATCAATTTCAAGATTAATTGAACAGCAAATGAGTATGCAAAGGGTATGGCAACAGAATTACAAAAAACTTGAAGGTCAACCAGATGTATTACAAGGATATGCAACTGATTGTTTTATAAGATTGGAAAAGTATACACAGATGGCCCATTTACAACTAAAGAAACTTGGTATACCTTTAATTGTTAATACAAATCATTATAAAGACTTGAACAGTGATGCAAAGGAACTACTAATAAAAATTCAAAAAGTTTGTATATAACAATGAATGTGAGTGAGCTTGGAGACTCCGAATGGTGGGGGAGGAAATGCATATATCCAATAAAGGATATACACATTTAATATACATTCGATGTACTATGATGCACTCTTTTTTTCCTTCGAGGCTCCAATAAATATATATACTCATCTCCCCTCCAGAAGGGGAGGAGATGAATACATACAGAAACTAGAAGACAACCTGCCCTAAGAAGGTACCCCAAAACGGGGACCAGAAGAAGGGATGTTTGACAATATCGGTTTATATAAAGATATAAGTATCGAGCCAGATTGTAGTTCCTGAAGCCATCATACTTTTTTTAAAAGAAGTTTGTATAAGAGAGAGAGAGAGGAAATTTTCCTGTAATTTTTACTGTTTTTTTCACTCTCGGAGGAGCCATGCGCGTTTGTAATAGGGCAATTTGTATACTATTGGACCTGTTTACAATGAAACTATACAAAAATTTAAGTTAAAGACTTATAATCGTAGTAGAGGTATAACCGCCTCCCAGTGATATTATATCATAGAGAATTACCACTCTGTTTAATATCAATTCGATACAGAGACATCTGGAGCTTCATCTCCTCTGACATTACGACCCCGGAATGTACCATTTCCTCGACCACGAGGAATGAACCCTCTTGAGCGACCTCTAGAACGGGCAGAACCTCTTCTGAAACCTGGTAAGTTCGTTCTCTTTGCAACAACAGAAATGGTACGTCCTTTAAACTCCAATCCTGAAAGATCCTTCACGGCTTTCGAAACGGCATCCTTGTCTTCAAATTCAACGTAGGCATAACCCTTTGGATACCCAGTGAAACGATCAAATAAGATTGTAACCCTGTTGATAGTTCCACATGGATGGAAGAACTTCTCCAATTCATCAGGCGTGGTTTTATAGTCAACGTTGCCAACATAAACTGAACGGGAATCAACCTCTTGTTGCTTTGCAAGTTCCTCAGGGGTCTTATTGGTACGACCAGGAGTGAATGTCTGAGGTGGGTCCAATTGTCCAGTGGAAGTAGCTGGACTTGATCTTAACTCCTCATTAGAAGATTCACTGCTGCTTATATCACCCATTTTCTTTTCATCCCTTGGATCTTGTAACGTGCTCATTATATATTGCACACAATAGATAGCAAAAATAAGACAAACAGTTACACAAACAAAATTATGTTTCTTTAATTAAAATTTTTTACCAATCTTTCTTTAATGATGTTTGTCTTAATTGTGTTTGTTTTAAAAGATTGCGTGTTTCTTATTTTAAGGGGACACAATCCAATGCACATTGTTATAAACGCGGGGATTGTCAAATGTGTGCAGCTACAAGTTACGGTATGTACTTAAAGGGCCCGGTTTATCAAGATGATCAAAACTACCATTACTACCCATACATTATAATCACCCGTTCTACTACTTTTTCATTTACCTCATCAAGAAATATATATAAAAGGGGAAGTCTTTATTCAAAAAAAAAAAAAAAAAACACAGTATTTCAAAATTTATGTGTCCCTTCCAGGTTCAGCAAATGCACATACAAATGTAAGTTACCCGGCCTGAGATATTATATTAGACACCAGGACACCACATAAAAATTCTTTTGAGAGGCACAAAGCTCATCGCTCTCTTTAAATGTTTCTTTATATTTAAAGGCAAAATAAAATAAAATAAAATAAACAATGGGTTCCGTCAGACAGAGAAGAGCACACCGTAGTGGTGTGAAGAAGACTACCAGAAGAAACAAAGATAAGGCTCGTCAGATCAACATCGCATCCAATCCAATCATTGAAGCCAACTGGGATTATAAGCTTACACTAGCACAGAACTATAAGAGACTTGGTTTGACATCTAAATTAGGAATCAGAGCTGGTGGTTTAGAAGCTGACCTCAATGAGGTTAGATTGAGACAGCCAGTTGAAGAGATCAACGCACAGAGAGTACAGCAACAACAAGAAGATGAAGATGAGGAAGACCTCGATGAGAATGATATCCCAGAGGGTGAGGCTAGAATCATTAGAGACGCTGATGGTGAGGTTGTTAGAGTGATATACGGTAAGAAGAAGGCATTGGATGAAGATATGGAACTTACAGAATTACCAAAAGTGGCTGCTAAAACAGAAGTTGTCAGACAGTTGGAAGAATACGCACAGTCTAAAATTGGTTACACAAAACCAAGAAAACAAAGTGAAAGAGAGGAAGCTTGGATTATGGCCTTATATGAGAAATATGGTGATGACTATGAGAGAATGAAATGGGATAAGAAGTTGAACATTTATCAACAGAGTGCTGGTGATTTGAAGAAGAGAATTACCAAATGGAAGAAGAAGAACAACATTGCATAAACAGCTCATCACCATGAACTCATCACAATATCACTGACAAAGCACAATTACCACCACCACCACTTTTAACGATCGAATTATATTTTTTACCTTTTTATGTACATTATTTAGTTTTAATGCTTTTCCTCTACATGAACATGTTTTTTTTTTCAGTAAAGAACTCTATATTAATTTAAAACGAGAATAAATATGCCTCAAGTTTTTGGTTTTCTTCTTTTAGTTAACCTCAGCAAAGGCTCTGTATGAGGTGAAAGTTGGATCCTCAGTGATGAACTCAACCTCAGCACCTGGTGCAATAAAGAAGTTGTAACCTGGCTCAGCCTTCAACTCCTCAGCACCAGACTTAATAATGGCCTCACCCTTGGTGACGATCAATATACTTGGACCTTCAAAGGAGGCAAACTTTCTGGTACCGACAGAAGTCTTGAAAGTTGTTTGGAGAACGGCAAACTCTTCAATTGGTGGGTTGTACAAGATAGATTCACCAGCACCTGATGATCTTGGGAATGCAGCGGCAACCATTTTCTGCTTCTCAACAGATTCATAAGAATAAGTCAACATTTCAACCAAGTTAGTAACATCCTTGAACTTTGGAGTGAAACCGGCTCTAACGACATTGTCAGAAGCGGCCATACACTCAATAATATCACCAGAAATGTAGGCGTGTGGGTCCTTTGCCTGCAAGAACATAGCTTCACCAGCCTCCAATTTACAATGGTTCAACAAGAGACAACCACAGAACAAACCAATATCATTTGGGAACTGCTTGTTCAATCTTAAAATCAACTCTGGCAAATCGGCCTTGTTGAAGATTTCTGGTTGGGTCTGTGCCTTTGTAACAAGAGATGCAGCCTCTTTGGCAATAACCTCATCACTTGTGTTCATAACTTTACCAAAGATCAACTGCAACAAAGATCTGTTGGACTTATCCTCAGCAGAACCGATTTGAGCAGTTGGAATGATACCATCGATGAACTTCTTGGCAGCTTCTTCACCAACAATGTTAATCAATTCTGGGATCTTTTGCAACTCATCAGCAATCTCCTCCAATGGTTTGAAACCACAGAAACCTTCAAATTCAGTGACTGCAATGGCCATCTCTGGCTTATGGTTGTCATCTGGATAGTTCTTTGGATCAGCCATGTGTAACTTCTTACCCAATTCCTTATCAGGATGAGCCTGAATAGACAACACTTTCTCAATGGACAACACCTTGAACAAGAATGGAATTTCATTCTCGGCACCGTACTTCTTGATAATCTCCTCACCAAGCAACTCCTTTGGGTTAGCAGCAATAATGTCTCTCAAGGATTCACCGGAAAGACTCTTTGATGGAACTTTTGGGTGAGTACCCATCCAAAGCTCAGCATATGGCTTAGTCTCATCAATGACAACGGATTCTGGGTTGGAATGTTGGGCGAACTGGGCAACAGCAGAGGTAGAACCAATCTTACCCCAGTCATAGTTCTGATAACCTTTAAGCAAAAAACACATAGTTAGTACTCGTTTCAATAAATTCATGCCAAATACAAAGAGTGAGACACGTTGACACGTTGCAGACGCGCTTTATCACAGTGAGTAGATAGCTAGAGGTCTTATCTCCACGAAAAAAGACACATGTAAAGAACACTTACCAGAATCGAGTCTGAAAATTTGAGCAACCATTATTTATATATGCAAAATGAAAAAAATTCACTGTCAAATGCAGTCAAAGATCAAAGAAGTAAAATTGATACCCAACGAGTTTCACTTGTTTACGTTATTTTTTTCCTTTTAAACTGCCAACAGCGCGCGAAAAACTTTTGTGCCAAATGACACTGAATGCGGTAATGATTGGCGTTCCGCCATTTCGCGCACAATTGCGTAAAAGTACCGAAAAAAAAGTACCAAACAGAAAAGGAATAACATTGTTACCCAATTTTTGCAAAGGAGGAATATGTAAATGGAGTGGATTGAGACAGCATCGGGCAACAGAATATCCAAGAAGGCTGAGATTCGAGGATCTGATCATATTCTCATAGCTGGTAATACCACTGTTAGTGCCAATGTCGAACTTAAAGGTGATGTTAGGCTCATGGAGGGGAAGAGTGCAATTCAAATTGGTAGATTCTGTTATCTTGGAGAGAATGTACATGTAATTCCACCTTTAGTTGGGAAAAAGATGTCTTCTAAAGGTGTTGAAGTGAGCATTCATAAGCTTTGTAAATTGGGATCTTATACGATCATTGGCGATAATTGTATCATCAAATCTTCCAATGTTGGTAGTCGAGTAATTATTGAACAGGGTTGTACTTTACAAGATTCTAGCGTTGTTCACGATTGTGTGATAATCAAAAGCAACACTTATATTCCAGAACATTTCAATATTCCACCATTCAGCTTAGTGGAGACAATAATAACAAATAATAACAAAACAACCAAAAACCAAACCAAAAAATTACAAATAACACCACTTCCAGAGTCATACAAAAAGATAATTGAGTCTTATAGCAAACATAGTTATATCAATAACCAGTTCACACCTTCCGAGATTCCATAACCAGTTTTGCCATTAGTTGGCATTATTAAGAACTCCACTCCCAATTGAGCTAAATGAAGTCTTTTTTCAATGACTCTAACTTGTTCTAAACCTAACAAGTCTTGCTTGTTCAATAAAATCAAAAGTTTCTTACAACAAGAACCAGGTGCTAACATATGAGTTAAGATCTCATTGACTCTTTCTAAGTAAGCCAAACAAAATTTTGTTGAATCAAATACAAAAATGACATATGGAACGTCGAATAAGAAATTGTGATACGTTGCAGCTGGAACGTCATTTGAAAGACAAAATATATCAATTGGGACCTCAAGACGATCAATTTGGTTAAGTATTGCTATATATATAGTTGGTTAGCATATATATCATTTAAAGACTTCCAAAAAAAGAATAATACTTACACTTTTTTCCTGATTGTTGAGTACCTATTAGAAGAGCTTGTTCAGTTACATGTGATTTCTTAAGTTTACCAAAGAGTTTGAACATGGGTGATTTAGAAGGACTTGCCTGAAGAACCTGAATCATTGCTAATGTGATTTTAAGATATTATGGTAAAGGGGCGTTAGGAAACAGTCACTGTTAAGGTGTTGTCGGGGGAACAATCTTAAATATTTGATTGTCTGAAGTACACGTCGAACAAGGGGAAGCCTCAAAAAAAAGTGAGAGATATGGGGTATTAAGTGTCAGCCGTTGTTTGTTGGCTCAAGGAGGAATGTTAATGGGAGGAATGCTTTGCCACAGGATTACCGCAATGCGTTAAGGGGTTGAGGGGGGGGGCGAAAAGTGTAATGGCCACAAATTCCCACTTTTTTCCCTTTCTCTCTCCGTCTTCCCCCTTTCTGAACTTGTTTTTAGCTCCCAAAGCCTCCGGCATACTCCTGCTTAAATTGGCACTGATTTTTTAAACAGTCGTGCAGCTCAATTGGTGCTGCGAGCCGTGTGGGGCGGGCAGTTTGAGGCAACGGTTACTGCCAGGCACGTAATTTATGCATCAATTGGTGGTCGCCCGCTGCTGTTTGACGCAGGCTGTTTTTTCTTGTTTTAAGCGAGCAGCCGATTCCGTCGCTTACACTGCTAAACTGCCCCTGCCCCTGAGCGGAGATTGCCCAGTTTCTCCATCTTTGGAGATCTCAATTGAATCAATTGAATAGACGTTAAAGGTTTTTCAAAATTTGTAGTTTGTATAATCTTAGTTTTTTTCGGTGTGTTTTCTTTAAGCGGGTCTGGTCGATGGGTAACACCTTTCGGCCGGGGGGCCCTGAGACATGCACCGCTGCACACCTAGAATTCAACCTTGAACAGCATTGAACAGCATATGAAGCTATGTCGATCTACACAGCTTTTTTTTTTTTGCTTGCCTCTCTAAACATTTTTTTATATTTGATCACTGAGAAAAAAGTACTGGTGGAAAACATATCCGCATGTACAAGATAAGACATATCTATAGTAATTGAAAGTAACGCTATTGGTTTGAATCGATGATAGATATGAAGTTCTCTAATTGTGAAATTACAGAAGAATTTAAAGGTTTACAGAATGCTATGAATTGTCTGATATATACCCTGTTTAAATATAATCCTTGCAATATATATTTATAAAATGAATTTCATATGAGTCTTATCCGTCACTGAAGTGCATTGCAAGGCCTCCATGCGTGAGTGCATATACGCGAACAATATAAGAAAAAAACGGTTAAATAGCGCATGAAGTTATACTTTAAGTTAGATGTATAAGAATTTTGATATGAATCTCTTTTATAAGATTCAATATGAATTATACTTTTTAAATGCTTAATACGTAATTTAATGCATATGCTGATCCTTGAAACTCATACCCATGTATGACGTAAGAGAGTATATATAAGCATTGTCATATATAGAACTGGTCAATTGTATAACCATAACTATATATATAATGATCCAGAGGGGAAATAGTTTCCATCTAATATATATAATCCATTCTATCAAAAAGATAAAGAATTATAAAATAGAGACAAAATTATTATCCTTTCAAAAGGTTTTGATTTTGAAGCCTATGCTTACGTAAGACAAATATGCACAGTGCTCCATAACCCCCATCATTTCCAGGATAGAGGAGGAGGAGGGGGGCAGGACACCCGTACACCACGAGATGGCCACAGCATGCGGAAGAAAAAATCCAACGAAAGCCTCACAAATGTAAACACACACACAATTTACATTGGAAATAACAAGATAACTAATAATAATGTCTGGTATGTTACAAGTTTTTATCTCTCACTGTCCGATTCATTGGACGTTCCAGTCCGTGGATGTGAGCTTTCTTTCATAGTCCCCATTTCCCTCAGGATGATGACGATAGCGATCCGCCACCAATGAAGTGTATTGGGAATCTATTCAATATGAAAGAAGAAGAAAAAAAAAAGAAACAAAAGAATATACTAACAAGCTGTATAGTCGACTTCAACACCCTTGCTCGTACGTTTTTGCCCCTCCACTTTACATTTAGTTTCTTAGTGATTTAAGCCATCTTCCTATCAGGATACTAACATAGTCATCTCCAGAGCAGTTCACCGAGTTCTACTACAACCAGTTCGATTCTGACAGAACTCAATTGGGTAACCTCTACGTATGTTGCTTTTTATATATCCCCACTATCACAAACAGAACATGAGAACTAACAATTTCAAATAGAGAGACCAATCAATGTTGACTTTCGAGACCTCTCAGGTCCAGGGTGCCAAGGACATTGTCGAGAAGTTGACCTCCTTGCCATTCCAGAAGGTTGCCCACAGAATCACCACCTTGGACGCTCAGCCAGCTTCTCCAGCTGGTGATGTCCTTGTCATGGTCACTGGTGAACTTTTGATCGATGAGGAACAGAACCCTCAGCGTTACTCCCAGGTGTTCCATTTGATCCCAGATGGTGCCTCTTACTACGTCTTTAACGACATCTTCCGTTTGAACTACGGCTCTTAAGCATTTTGAAGTCTGCTTCAGTATACCATAATCTTCTGTATCCATCCTTTGTAGTGAATCTCTGCGTGTATACCGCGAAACGAAACATCAACAAACAAAAACATAACCGTCCATTTCCACTTGCAATCCTTCATAATCAACTGTCTTTTTCCTGTATCCTTGTTATATCGATAACAACAATGAGTTCACTTGAAGATGTGGTAGCACAGGCGATTGAAAATGATTCATCTTCCGAAAATGAGTTTGATGAGAAACCTGAACAGCCAATTATTCCAAAGAGACCGGCAAAGCAAACGGAACATGAGATTCCAATTCCAGAAATCCCAAAGCGTCCTATAAAGAAGTCTACAGAGTCATCGGAAGAACAAAGCCCAGTTCCTGTTATCCCAGCAAGACCCCAAAGAAAAATCAATGAGGAGATCACACCTGTTGTTCCAGCACATCCAAATAAAGGGGCTGAAGTGAAGGAGGTGTCCCCTATACCTGTCATCCCACAACGTCCGAGTAAGAAGACTCAAATTGAGGAGGAGAAGACAGATGAGCCAAGTGAAGAATCTGAGATGACTTTGGAGGCTCAGGTTGACGAAATCAATGAGAAGAAAGAGGAGAACTTTGATAGTTCTCCGCAAAGCACAGCCCCTGAAGAGGTTCAGATCACAAAAGAGGCAGAACAGGAAATTGAGGAGAAACCAACTGAGGCGAAACCTGAAACTATTGAGTTAGAAGCTGAGCAGGAAGAGATCATCACCCCTGCTATTCCTCAGCGTCCATCAAAGACACCATCTATCCCACAAAGACCAAAGAAGGTGGTAGTTCCTGTAACTCAAGAGGATGAATCCACAATTGAATCACCAACTGACGTATTCATCTCCAAAACCAACCAAGAATTGAAGGAATTGGAGGAAATGACAAACCCATTGACTTCCGTTCTTCCTGGCTCAACTACCGACACACCTTCAATCCCAGATCGTCCATCAGGCAAACCACTTGTCCGTGCTCCTACTGAGGATCTGAAGAAAGAGGTAGTCTCTATGTACAAGGAGAATGAGACAACTGAAGCACCAGATTTGTCTGCTTCCTCATCTTCTATACCAGTTATTCCGCAACGTCCAGGCTCTAGACCACTGCTTCGTACTTCAACACAGGATCTCAAGAAGGAAGTGACTGCAATGTATCACCATACATCACCCAACGATGCAGAGCCGTCACCTATATCTGAAACTGGTTCATCAGATGATACTATGGGCAAACCAAAAGTCAAAGGTCCACCACCAGTACCAAAGAAACCATCGAGTAAAATTGCTGCTTTCCAAGAGATGCTTCGTAAGAACCAAGAACGTGAGGTTGAAGAGTTCGAACGTCCAAGACCAACTCTTAAGTCCAGGTCTTCCGTATCCAGTACTGGGAGTACTTCTGAGTCTTCCCCTTCAGTCTCCGCTTTCAAGCAGAACCTGAACGGATTGTTTGCCCTCCCAGGTATGGCAATGCCAGGTGCTGGTATTCCAGCTTCTATTCAAAAGAAACTTCAACCTCCATCTGAGGAAACTGATTCCAGAGATGACAATGATAATGAAGCAGAAGAAACCACAAAATCTGTGGACACCAGAAAGAGTAGAGCTAAGGGTCCAAGAGGTAAGAGATTACCAAAGAGCGCCGCCACCACAGTTGAAATCGAGGATAAGAGGGAAATCAAGGTGTTTGATGTATGGTCCACTGGGTCAATTACATGTGAAGGGTTCACCTTAAGTTTGAAAGAGGATTCCAGTGTGGAGGAGGAAGGGGAAGTCAATGCTAAGGATGAAATAGTCACAAGTTCCGAATTTATTACAGAACAACCTAATGGAACCGGAAAAGACGAATCTATCATAGAGCCAGAAGATGGCGAACACGAAGAGATTGCCGAAACTGACGAGGACCCTGTTACAAAGGAGGCTGAGGCTATTGTCACAGAGGACCCTGCAGATGATTCAGAGCAGACAGAAGTTGCATGCAAGACTGTAAACAACGAAGTAGCTACTACTGAGCTGGCCGAAGTATCATCCGATACTGCTGCTATGGAGGAATCCTTGGAACAAGTAAATGATGTCAACGAGACAGCTTCAACGGAGCACGCTACTGCAGAAGATATCTCTGATGTATCAGATGCGACAGCAGAAGAAAAGGACGTTGAACCATCCATGTAATAAAACAACCAGTTCTAGAATCATATATCGACAATACATTATAAGTGAAAATTTAAGTAGAAATATCGCTGATTATAACTGCTTCTGTTGCTGTACTGTGTGTGTGTGTGGGGGGGAATCTCGAAAGCTCTGCATGAGAATGCCATGACAACGAGTGCGAGTGCGGCGTGCGGCCCGGACCGTCTGCAAATCGGCCGAGATCCGAGAGCCATAGAAACAGTGATATTTGCGGGTTCTAGCAGACTGAATTTGCCATATTAGGCGATCCCTTCCGAGTAATTCGAAAATTATACCCAAATGAGTACATCTTACTATTGGGAGCCCTTGTCGTTATTCCGTCAAGTGAAGATTCGTAGATCAAAACGTGCCGATCTATGTTTACAAATGCTGGCCGAACCGGTTTCACTATATCAAAAAAATTTCATACGCTTTCGTCTTCTTTCCACCGCTTAGCAGATAAAGCCTTAGGACTCCATTCTTCACCACCCTTACACGTTTACACACTCGCTTGCCCTTTTAGGAAGGCCCCATCACCCTAACTCCCACCCCATTTTCCACACTCCCTTCCCTTTGTTTGCCTCATTTAAGTAGGCCGACTTCCACTCTTTTTGTTGATCCTTATTTACCCAAGGACCCTTTCCACCCGAGAACAAACTAATAAGCAATAGCAACCAGATGAAGTTCCTCTCCTGTTTGCTTGCCGCTGCTTCATTGGCAGCTGCCACACTTCCAATAATCACCATTGAGGGTAACGCCTTCTGGAACTCTGACACTGGTGATCGTTTCTACATCCGTGGTGTTGATTATCAGCCACTTAACAACGGCTCCACCGTCGACAACTTGGCTGATGAAGAGATCTGCTCCAGAGATATCGAATACTTGAAGGAACTTGGTGCTAACACCATCAGAGTGTACAGTATTGATAATGCTCTTGATCACTCCACTTGTATGAACTTGCTTGACGAGGCCGGTATCTACTTGATCTTGGATGTCAATACCGCTAAGGCTTCGATCTCTCGTTCAGAGCCAGCATGTTCCTACAATGCCAAATACTTGCAGCAGATCTTCTCCACTGTTGATGAGTTTGCCAACTACACCAATGTGCTTGGTTTCTTTGCCGGTAACGAGGTCATCAACGACCAAGAGAACACCACTGCTGCCGCTACCTACGTCAAGGCCGTTGTCAGAGACTTGAAGCAGTACATGAGAGCCCGTTCTTATAGAGCTGTGCCAGTCGGTTACTCTGCTGCTGATGTTACTTCCAACGTTTATGAAACTGCTGCATACTTCAACTGTGGTGATGATGATGATGCCAGAATTGACATGTTCGGTGTCAACGATTACTCATGGTGTGGTTCTTCCTCTTATACCACGTCTGGTTACTCTACAAAGGTTAAGAAGTACTCTGGTTACTCTATTCCAATCTTCTTCTCTGAATACGGATGTAACACTGTTGGTGACTCTCGTGCCTTCTCCGAAGTCGGTACTATTTACTCTGAAAAGATGACCAGTGTTTTCTCTGGTGGTCTTGTCTATGAGTACTCCGAGGAGTCCAACAACTATGGTCTTGTTCAGATTGACGATGACGGTGAGGTTACTCTTCTTGATGACTACACCAACTTGAAGTCCCAGTTAAACTCCACATCTGATCCAGATGGTGATGGTGGTTACACTGCTAACGGTACCATCTCTGATTGTCCTGCTGTTGAGGATGGTGTTTGGGAAGCTGACACTTCCCTTCCAGATATGCCATCTGCTGCATCTATCTACTTCACCAGTGGTGCTGGTGAGCCACAGGGTACCGATGCTGGTAACACTCAGTGGGGCTGTTATGCTGAAGATGATGACGAGGATTCTTCTTCTTCCTCTTCTTCCTCCTCTTCTACTTCTACTTCGGCTAAGTCTTCTTCTACTTCCGAGTCTTCATCTTCTAACACCGCTTCTTCTTCAGCCTCCTCCTCATCATCTGCTGCTGCTGTCGCCAACCGCGCTCCACAGTTCTACAAGGCTGTTGTCTCCGTTGATGCTATGGCTGCTACCGCTGTCATGGCTCTTTTCGGTCTCACCGCTCTGTTGATCTAAGCGCATTCACTTCTCTATCACCCAATTATTATTATAAAAATATATATGTATACCCCTAATAGAATATTTCACCGCGTTTGTTGATGCTACACTCAGTTTTGTATATATCTTTATTTTATTGGTTTCAGAACAGCCAGCGTACCATAACTCAAAAAGAAGATTACATAAAGTAGGATTTACTCTCAGTTATACAATCGTCTGTCCAACTCTCTAAGAACGTTGGCAACAGATTGGACCTCAACTTGCATTCCCCTCGTGGTAAGCTTTCCAACAAGAGTTGAGAAATCAACAGAGTGGAATCCCTTGTGTCGACTTAACGTCTTGTAAGCATCAGCACATGGTATGTATATTCCCTTGGCATGACCACCTCCTGGAGTTTGGGTATCAAGAGTTGTGCCAGCACGTTTGATCAATGAATTCAGTTCCTCATCAGGGGAGGCCACTGTCATTGGTGAGGACACCTTTGAGGAGTGGGTAGATTGTGGTGGTGAAACTGGTGAGTTTTTTCCTTCTACCTTTCCTGCAGTAGCTGAAGTGTTGCTAATCTCTGTAGATAATGACCCAGAAGCTGTAAGGGAAGTATTACTGTTTGTCACTGAAGGTCTCCGTGTCGTAACCACTGATGCTCTCGCCGAGAGTGCCAATTTCTGTTGCTCTTCACCTTCACTTTTAGAAGCAATTGTTGTGCAGAATAGAGTGGACATTGGATCAAGCTGACACTGAGAACATGTTCCAGGGTTACCAGTACATCCAGATTGTTTGGTACTTGCGTAGCTCATAGATGGCTCTCTGCTGTGAGTCGTATCAGTAGGGGTTCCAGCAATGGATCTATGACGTTCTGGGATCTCCATAGTTGGACCTGGATGAAGGACCGGGAGTTTGTTTCCAGAAAGTGAAGAATGGCGGGATATTGGAGGAAGAACGGAGTCTCCGTCTTGTTGTAATGACTGTGTATGTGGGTGTCCATGAATCTGATGAGCCTGTTGTTGTTGGACCTGTTGAACAAATGACTCTCTCTTTGAGTGGTTCTGTAAAGCTGTGATTGCATTGGCAGCTTCTTTAGCAGCTTCACGACATACACATGGGGAATCATCAGAGCAGAACCCACACTGTTCCATTGGCGAGTCAAAGTCCTTCTCGTTAATAGCATCAAAGACAGTAGAAAACTCCTTTGCAGCATCATCTAGTGCTGCTGGTGTCTGTTTCTTGACTTTCTTGAACTTCGGCATTGGTTTCTTCACAGACTTTGAATTAGACTTGGAGAACTGAGCCGTGAAGTCCATCTCATTGTCGACTTTACGTTTTAGTGAGACAGGTGCCATTGGCTGGATTCTTGGGATCGGTTGTTGTTGTTGTTGTTGTTGTTGAGGACTTCTCTGTGGTTTGATACCAACCTGGGCACAAATACAGTCATCCTTTTCACAGGCACCACAATCAAACTGATCTTCGTCGCCGTTTTGTGAAGACACAGAAGTCTTTGCAGTTGATGATGCAGGCTGATCGTTAGGAGAACTGAACGAAGGTGAAACGGCGATCTGGCCAGTACGAGCCTGCTGAGTCTGCGTTTGTGGGAAGCGATAATTTGGATTGATGAGAGACTGAGTTTGTTGTTGTTGTTGTTGTTGTTTCTGTGTGATGATATCTGGTTGTGGTGTTGGCTTGTAGTAGTTCAACGGGCTTGGGGCCTGGACGGTTCCGTTTGAATATACAGCAGCCGGTGGCGGTGACACATGAGATCCTGGACCTGTTATAGTATTCGGTTGTGGTAGAAGATTTTGTTGTTGTGTCATGATCTGTTTGAACTGAGTGTAATCATTCTTCATATCGTTCAAGGTCTTTAATAGGAACTTATTCTCCATTTGCAACTTTGTAACGGTATTCTTCCAATTCATCTCAGCTACTTCTCTTTCCTTTTCCACTTCACCTAATTTCTGTTCAAGTTCCACCACTCTGGTTGCTCTGCGTTCTCTGAAAGCTCTTTGAGCAGCTCTATTTTGAGCTTTTCTCTTGGTGGCCGGTGTATCAGCCGAAGGTTTTCTGCCGGGCTTTGGTCTTGGAGGTAGCACCCATTCCTTTGATGTGACAATCTTAGTGACCGGGGCACCTTGTGGAGAAGGCTTGGGAGCTATACCTGGTGTTGACACTGCACTTAAAGGACTCTGAGCAATAGGACTGTTCTTTGTGGACATCTTTTCCAAAAAAAAAAGGGAGTGATGAGGATACCCTCAGACAAATAGAAAAAATCGGGTGTGCTATTGGCTTGAGTAATATTCGGCCAGATTGGTTTGTTCTGTGCTATATGTAGAGCTTTGAGGGGAAACAAAAGATCTCCTTTAGTGTGTTACTCGTTATTAGGTGGAAAAACAAAACCACCTCTTCTTTCAGAACACTTAAAAATGTTGGTTTTCAACAATAATGGGGTGTTTCTTTCCCCATTGCCACAACGCCCTTTTTCCCTGCTTTTTTTATCAATTCGATCAGCGCGGAAACTGATCGCCGAATAAAATTTAATCAGATCGTTGTCATGGTTACACCCTTCTTTCTTTGTATGGATCGTCCACTGTGTGAGGGGGGGTTTTCTTTATATAATAATTCTATTAAAAGTGATTTTCTTGTTATTACAATTTAATTTTGGTTGAAATACTGGACTTTTATTACTAACATTAACCACCCTTTTGATTGGCTGCGTTGTATGTGGGTGTCACAGGGTGCGCTTAACAAATTACTGCATAAAAGCGCAAAGGGGGAGGGAGGGGGTCGTCCCCTAACCAAATTAGCCCGGTTTGTGTATCATGTCACGTGATACATAACCGGAACTCGTGCAAGAGTGCACTAGTTTGTGTCCGGGTTTTTTCCCTTCTTTGACTTATACAAAGCTCATCTCTCTTTGTCTTTCTCTCTTTTAAATAGAAATATCACTATATTTCTTTGATGATTGTATCAACTACGAGAGTCCATAGGCAAAAAGTACGGTTACCAAGGCTTTTACAAATTTCCCGGCTTTCGACATTATCTTCAACGTCAGAACATATAAGTACACCTCCAGATGTACTACAAGCTACTATTGAAAGGTCCCTTAATGATCTCCAGAAACGAATTAATGAAAGGAAGAATAAGAAATTTGCCGGGTCGGGACAGTCAAATACATCACATAAAAACAAATCTAAGAACTCAAACAAGAAATCTTCATCTTCACATCATTCTCACTCCTACCCATTAACATCACCTAAAAATCACATTTATATGTACGATACCCAAACCAAAAATGCTGTGCTTCAAGGATCATTAACACCAAGCTCAATATACACACCAATCGAGTTCCAAAATCAAGATCCCGTTCCAAAACTTGAACATAAACTGTCCAGGGTACTCTTCTCCCCCGGTGTACATTACCTTCAAGATCCACGAACAAAGGTTTTCAACTTCAATCCATATCTTAAAAATATATTACCCGTGGGGGATTTTGATTTCAAAGCTATAACTACATTCGTTTCAGCTTCAAAAGATACAATACTGTCAAGTCTTGCAAAAGATCATAAATTGAAATACTATGCATCTACTTCTTCCATGACTGGAGTCTTATCTCATATGCATTTCCTTCTTTCAAATTTCCGTCCAGCTTCATTAATGGATATTTCTCATCATCACTCTAAAAAGATAGGATCTCCTACAAGAGGTGCTAAACTTCCTGCAACGGTGATTGTCCGTAAAAGTTTAAATGGTTGTTACTCAATAGATTCTGACAAGTCTACAGATCGTGAGATGGTATTATCACTTCTTGGTCATTCTTTAGAAAGATTTTTAACGAAAACACCAGAAGAATATGAGAAGTACAAGAGAACAGACTCAAATAAGACAATTACAGAGTCCAATACATATCACTATGCGAAAATTGATGACTTTTTAATGAGATCACAATTGGATTGTCAGGATTCTCGATTACCTGGAACTGGTACCTTTGACCTCAAGACTAGAGCCGTTGCTGGTGTTCGCCATGATCTAGCTCGTGTGGAGAAAGGATCTACTGGTTATCGTTTAGTTAGAACATTTGGATTGTATGAATCTTACGAGAGGGAAATGCTAGACCTGGCAAGATCCACTATGTTGAAATACTCATTACAAGCTCGAATTGGAAATATGGATGGTATCTTCATCGCATATCATAACATTGCGCAAATGTTTGGGTTCCAGTATTTGCCTTTATCTAAAATGGATGAGATCTTACAATCATTCGGAAGACCATTAAATTTATCAAAACTGGAGAGAGATACAAGTATAGTTGCCCATACACAATTATCTGAGGAATTGGCATCTAAACAAGCAGATGAGGAGTTCAAATTATCAATGAAGCTATGGAATTTATTGCTTGATGAAGTTACAAAACATCATATCCCATATGATTCTTTCAGATTCAGTGTCTGTGCTATACCTGTGAGCGAATATGAGACAAAACTTCGTGTTGTGGCAACTAAAATCTCTGAAGAGGAGATCCAGGTAGTTCAAAAATCTGGAGAGAGATTACAAGAGTTGACAGTTAAGGCGACCGAGGAAGATCATCAGGATATTCTAGAGGCCCACGTTAAATCTGTTAAAAAGTTGAATGATTCTTTACGTCACTCGCCTATTGGTTTTGATGTGTATGTGAAGAATCAATTTAATGGAACTCCAAGTGCCCAACGCCATCCTACCCTTCTTTCATCAGAATCTAAATGGAGTGCCCTTGTGAAAGTTGTCCAACTGAGTACTCAGGATGCTGCTGACTTCTACACAAAGTGTCACGATGCTAAATTGAGCATGTTGGAGGACAGCTCCAGTATAAAAGGAGACGATGATGCAAGTGATTTCATCAACGTCTTGAGAGCATTTGGTAAGAAAGGAAGTGAATCTGTGGAGGAGGAAGCCAATCAACCAATTGTTTGGAATAATGATTTATAGAACATTCATATATTGTAAATATTACCAGCATTAATATATAAGGCAAGTTTAGACCCAAGGGAGATTTTTTTCATGATATCATTAACAAGGACATAAATCTATAGAAACGGAATGCATCATTAGTGGTTTTTTTTGCTCTGTACTTTTTTTTTCTTTTTTTTTGCATTTCCTTTAGTAGTATTATCAATGCATGGTTCGTAACGCATTATGCCATAGGTTGCATCTCGATGGCTTCGGAGTCTGGTGTAAACAAGTACTTGAAGTAAATGTACTGTGCTGCAATATAGAAATCGAGACCCATTTGGAAGACAGCAAAGAACAAAAATATTGCCGAAATGTTTTTGGCTCCAAACACAAGATAACTGATCTTCATAACATCACCACAGAGCCAACTGAGCAGTAAGATGAGCTTGAAACCTTCGATCGAGCGTAAGTTGTTCAAGAGAAGAATCTGTGGAAGGGGTAATAGAGATTCAACAAAGAGACCGACTGATCCGAGAAGCTCGCCAAATTGTGGTACCGATTGTAATAGAGCAGTTAAAACTGTAATTGCCACTGAGAATCTGAAAAGGAATCTCCAGTAGTATTTCTCTGAGTTCCATTGCCAGAACTCTCCTACTCGTCTGAAACTTGGGTCAAAGAAACGGACAAAATGAACAAAAAGAAGAATGAAAGTCTGTTTACTCAGGGAGATAATTGTGGCAAAATCAAGATCGGCCTTTTGTAAGTAGTCAGACCATAGAAGGCCAAGCTTCTCTATCAGTGAATGGCCCACGTTAAGTTGGTTCACGTCATAATTTTTAGGTCTGTATGCAAGTGAGACTTTCAAAAGAATGGACTGGATGAAAATCATGACACAACTTTGTCGCAGAAGAGCAGGTTCATATGGAATAATAAAGAAGTATGCTATTCTCAATGTACTGGCAATGATCATAGTGGCACAAATGTCCAATGAAAATCCGACAGAACTTTGCGTACGATAGATACTGAGGATAGTGGTACCATACGAGAAGAGCGGTGTGAATGTGATGAAGTTGGAAGCTACCAGCTCCATAGTGAGCCACTCTGGAAGGTAGAACTGGTTGATCGTGTCCATGTAGTCTGCATAATTGGCAATCATCGCTCCGTGTTGACCTGTTACCCGATGTGTACTACCTGGAAGGCTGGGGTGTGACGTGTGTTAAAGTGTTTACAATATGAGCCTTGTTTGTTTTCTTTTCGGGATCTGCGAAAATAAAAAGCCGAAGTTTCCAAAGTGTGCGCCGGTTCGATACTCACCAAGCACCAATCTTATATATTTGTTTTTTTCTATATCCACTTGTAAATTCTAATGCATTTATTTGTTTTTGATTGTCGTTAAAAGTATTGTAACTCCAGTTCTGAGAAACTTTGGTGTGAAGAAAAAAAAGGGCAAAAGAAGACTGATTCCAGCGGTGTTCTTTGTCACACAGTATACGCAAATTCCTTAAAACTACTGAACAGATGGTGTAGTTTCAGCAGTTGTCTCCTTCTTATCAACCACCGACATTTCAAACTCTTCCTCATCGACCTTCAGTGGTAACGGTTCGTAAGTCGGTGTATGTTCTGGCTTCTTTTGTGTAGAGCCATAACTATAGAGGAAAGCACCGAAGAAAACGAGGAAAGCACCGAATGAGCCCGTCATACTGAGTCTATTGTTGAACAAGTACATCGAAAGTAATAAACTTGTGAACTTCCTCAAAAGTAGTACCACACTAACTGTGAGTGCTGTGGAGTTTCCAGCCAACATGTTTGCACCTCTAACACAGAAGAATTGTGTTAACACATTCAGCATCAAGTAAACAATCTGTTTAGGGAACTTGATGCCAATAAGCTCAAAGTATTCTGGATAGTTCCACAATGCCATGAACTCTCTGTAGATACGACCACCCATGAATAAGAAGATTGGAAGGCCAAATAGATGAGAATAGAATATGTTTTCCTGCCAATGCTTACCGTATCTTCTGTACGTTTCTTCGTTATAGAGACCCATTATGGCCATCAATATAGCTGCTACTAAGAGGACACCGATTCCAATAAGGAAGAGAATATCATTGGAAATGGCATCAAATGAAAAGAAACTCTCGCCTTCATCTCTTTTGGAGAACAATTCAGTGTCTTTGAATAGTGTGGTAATAATAGCACCAATAGTCAGCAGAACGGCACTGAAGATCTGTATAAAGTTATATCTCTTATTGGCAAAGAGGAAGCCAATAAGCATCACCACTGCTGTTCCGGAACTTCTAAAAATTATGTGAATTGGAATGGATATTTTAAAGATGAAGACGGAGTTATTGAGTACCGAGATGAGGAAGAACATGATGATTGTTAAAGACCATCTCTTGAGAGGAACCTTATTTTCCTTGATATAAAAGGGAGCCCTCGTACGGTCAAAGAAATGAATATAACCTTCCAATGCTATGAAGAAAAATTGGAAGAACGTCACAACGTTGCCTGACTCTGGATTGTGGGTTATGATCTTCTCGAGTGTGAAGACATTGGAGCAGCATCCACCAAAGATGAGGCCAAGGACGGTAAGCCATTCCTTCACAGCCACCTGTGACAGAGCAGAAATGGTTTGTCCCGACATTATTTCCTTCACCTTTCCTATTTTTCAGAAAGATTGTATTGTTAAGGAAATGTGTTCATTAATTAAGTAGGCTTTTATCGAGAGTGCGCGAATACAAAACAAGGGGTCTCGGGGCGATGTTAAGCCACACACACACACATGGTCCTAATATTGATCATAACAGGGGTCATCGGGATTTTTTTTTCGTTTATATACCGGCTCAATCGACTTTTGCAGTTGGATTACCTAGGATTCCCAAGTTGTCATGCTTTTGCTGTCTTCTAAGAAGAGCAGGACCCTTCTTGTATAACGTAACCATGACAACCACCACAAAGAGATAGGCCATAATACCACCTTGTTCGTGAACAGGTTCCAAGAATCTAAATACTGATGGGAAAGGTGAGTGTCTTAATCTTCTACTGATTCTTCCCTTTCTGACCCCATTCACCACACATAGCACCTCACGGAAGTTTTTTGCCAACTCGTTCAAGTTTAAAATGTTTCCTGATGTATCCCTCTCATAGTATCCATTACTGTCTCTATCAAGGATCAAAATCTCTCCATTTGAAAATTCACGATCATGAACGTCAATACCCATTCTATTTAAGAGTTCTAAGTTCTCTTTGATGTCCAGATATCCAATTACAACATCTGGGAACTTGTCATAATGAATCTCTTTACTCATAGCGCGAACAATGTTCTTGGACTCTGCATTCTTCTCTTTCAATGCCTTAACAGTTTCCTCCTTCAAATTTCTCTCCTTTAAAATGTTCTGATAACTTACTTCTCCTTTAACTTCGTTGTAATCATAAACACCAAGAATGAACTTATCTTGGAAAGCCAAAGCTTCCTTCTCGGCAGATTTGTCGACAAGTAAGATCGCCAACTTCTTCGACAGATCCCCAGATTTAAGGAATCTTTTGAAATTGGTTGGTGTGATCTCCTGATATCCAGGGTATCCTGCAATGTCATTCAACCATTCAATAACCTTAAATTGGTCTCGTATCTCGTTTGGTGCAAAACTTTGAAACATTTTAGGCATCAGCATGTTATCTTTGAGAGCAATAAGTGTAGGAATACTGGTCATTGTTTCAATAGTGTTTCGCTGAGAATTCAATGATCTTCCTTCACCTTCACCTTTACGATCCAATTGCTTATAGACGCTCATTTTCTGCATATCTATCATTGACAACACATCCGATTGATTACACTTGAGCAAATGAGTGTTGGGCAATTTGGATAATGGTTCCAGAAGGTACGGTAAAAGTTCCAAATCCTCACGAGTTGTAGTCTCTTGGTCATACACGTAAATGATACTCCACTCAGATGAATCTGGGAAATCAGAAATTCCAAATTTAGTGGTGGCCAGTCCTTCATGAAGGATTTGATAAGATGAGATTTCCGGAAATTGTGCATTTTCCACCATTCTCTTGGTAAAAGTGGTGATGTCCTTGTATGTCATATCGTATATGGTTTGATCAAACTCAATAACTTTTGCAATATTTGTGTCTGGTAAGATCAACAAGACACTTGGTTTCTTCAAACTGAGTTCTAACTTTGTACATATCATTTTATTATTCAAACAGTTGAAATGACCAGTCTCAACACCCAGACGAGAAACCTGGTTAGAGACGATTGACCATGTTCTTTGGAAATCCAAGCAGTCATCATCAAAGGAAGTATCAAACTTATCCTTATTGTAAACGTTAAGATCTTCTAAGTCATAACTTGGCCAGAAAGAGATCAAATGTGGCTTTTTCTGGCTTTCAGCTAAGATTTTAACCAATGAATCTGTACTGATGAATTTTGATTTTGATTCAATGAGGAAATTTGGATCCGCCAATTCAATGGCAACGTTTCTCATGAATTTGATCAAGGATTCCTCATTTCTTCTGTAATTCCTTGGGAAATCCTTTATGTATCCATTTGGACCATATAACTTCAACGCTGGGTATGCTGTAATTTTTTCTTGGTTACAAAGATCACCACTGGCGACACAATCAACTTGAGCCATACCAATTCCCAATCCTGCACCTTCCTCGTGGAAATCTTCCCAAGTCTTTTCCCATGTTGGTGCAAAATGCTTACAGTGAGAACAATAAGGACTAAAGAATTCAATCAAGTGGAATCCATGTTGTGTCCGTGTCTTGAAGTTATCCATCTTTAATGGGTCTGGGAATTGCTCGGTGGCCTCTTCTGCAGATACAAGCGCCACTGGCAAGAGTAGCGCACTTATCACCGACCTAAGACGCATCTTCTCTCTTTGTAATTAAAAGGTCCCTGCTTTCCTTCTTTCTTTTTCAAGAAAAAAAAAGGGTATTCAATGCAGATTCACCGATTACATTCATTGTTCAAGTTCGATAAGTAAGCACTCTTTTGAACAAAAACAAACGCGTGCAGTGAGAGATCGATCGGGAAGATGGTGTTCGGGTGTTCAACATGCTTCCCCCTGTTTCTTGAATCCGCGAATAGATTGTGTTCGCGATATGATGTGCTATAAGGGGCGGGGAACCCCGGCTTCGGTATTAATGGCCGAGGCTGTGCAGCGATCCCCAACCGAGTCTCGCTAGTCCCAACAAATCCCGGTATAGTCTCGCTTACGTCAATTGCCAGACTCCCGATACCACGTAGCTCTTCATGCCCTTTTGGGCCAGTCCCGGCAAATCACAGCGATCGGACCGCAGGATATCTGCGGCCCGCGGCCATGACGCTTCGGGAGTCTGCACAGTTGGCCCTCGTAATTTGAGGGACTCCCCCAACGAAACTGCTAGTTGTCTGTAGGCAACTTTAAACAGGAGGCGGGTCTAGCTTTAAAGACTAATTGTTTATTTCGCCGCTTACTCCCACGGAGACTCGTGCCACTGGTGGCGGGACTGGGTGGAGGGTTATGTTGTCTTTTACATTAAACTTGTAAAATGGTGTTGTTAAAAATATGAAGTTATTCTCCACTTGGATTTCAAGCAATGTCTCTAGTCACCTGCCCACTATTGGACTAAATATTGTAGCTCACCGGGGTGCCCCATGCGTCCTACTATACGCGCCTAGCATGACACGAACAGACACCTACTTGACAGCTGCGTCCACTCCAGCTCATAGTCCCGAATTGCCATCCCAGTTTCATCCAAATGTCTCTCTTAACTTGGATATTTTATAGCGTTATCAGTCCCCTGGAGGTAAGACTAAGTTCAATTTCCCAATACTGAAAAGAACCAGCAGTTTGCTAGAAAAAAAAAGGATCGACAATACATTTTGATGGGAACAGCGCTGCTGTGTGTTTCTGTTTTTTTTTTTTTTTTTTTTAGCTTAAAGCGCCATGTCTTGCCGGCGCCATGTCGGTACAGCAGAAAGACGCCGCGAAGCACAAATTGTACTGCGGTGGGTGAATGATGTTTCTCTTCAAGCCTTCATAACCATTGGGCGCAACTCATTGAGCTAAAAGGTAAGTGAAGAGAAATCTTTTTAGATCTGTGTGCTTAAAGACGCTTTTAGTGTCACTCGACTAAGGGGCCTTCTCTCTGCTATAATTCAATTATATAATAATTAACTGCACAAAAATATTCTACAACATGGCTATTGATCAGAAAACTATAATATTGTTTTCGCCGGTGCCCTATATGGATACAGCGGTTAATTAAAATGGTAATATATATTCAATATTTAATAATCAGCTGGTTTCTGTAATAGTGGGCAGTCCAACTTTAATTGTACTATAACTAGATCTGATTTACACACGGCTATCAATGAGTGCTTAAACTATGAGCTGGTATATGCGTTAACATAGATCGAGTCAAAAGAAGATAAAGTTACTTTTTTCGATGCATTGGGTTCCTTGTTACGAAACAAGATGATTAAAGCTACAGACCTGGTTAATTAATATTCAATCCATTCTAGACCCTTTCCAAAGCTAGGAACTGGCCAGATCATGAAGTTACCGCTCAACTACTATTATACACAGACATCACTATAAGCTACAATGTTTAAGTTGCAATTTTCATCAAAAACTAGAACAATTGTAGAATAAAGTTCTCTGCGAAGTTTGAACGTATAGTAATGTTGATCAAGTGAAGGTGCAAACGAGTTATTAGCCGCTTCTAATTTTATAGACAGCTATTGATGTGGCTGAGCATCCCGCTTCAACCAGTGCCGTATTTAAAGCATATGTCGATCTTCAATCCTAGGTTCTTTAGGTCAGCCACTATACCCCTTGGGTAATTCGTCTCCAGACAAATACAGTTGATGGTAATCTTGTGAGTAATATATATTCTCCGCCTGTCGATTTATTATAGCAACCAGTGATCTAATTGTGCTGTGGTAAAGACACCGCCTCGTCTCCTCCTATGATTAACATATGATATTGAAAGATGGCTTCATATATATTTTTAACGCCATAAAGACAATACATGTACGAGGTGTAAAATAAGCGTTCTGTAATGCAGTAGTATCCAATACTACTCGACGTGTGCGCATAATCATCACACGTTCCTGACTATAGAATCCTATTTTATCGGACTTATCCAAAATCAGAAGCTCGCATGAGCTGTTCAAGAAAAAAAGTCGAAGACAGAAAACACTCAATCGTCAAGGAATCTAAAGGTGCAGATCGGCAATTGTCGGATCGTGTCCCCCTAAAAAAAAAGATGCAATTGCATAAGGACAGACGTGTGATACATGTATAGCGTATGTACTATATGTGGTAGGGGCAGAGTGCCGCTTGGCCCTTCGCGCTTACCTGATCGTACAGTTCTGTCAATTGCAGTAGAAAAACCTCATATACAATCAACGTCTGATCTACCGACGCATTCCATAAAAAAAAAAAGAGTATTCGCTTAATAGTAGTGTTCATTAGAAGAGAAGTGACCAAATGCAGGTTGCAAGAATCTAAGCGGGGATTAGAGATGGGAATGGATGCATCGAGTGTTGTTTTGTTGGGGGGTATAGTGCCAACCTAGTCTCAACGGTGTGGCATCTTGCACGTATATGTAGAGTAGGACGGCAAGCTGATACCTGCAGAACTGCTAAATAGCAACCTTGGATAACAACTGCTATTTTTGTTTAGTTTTTTGGCTTAGGATTTCAAGTGATCATCTGAGATGATGTGCCATTTGCTGGCTTCTAAATAAGGGCTGTCAAAAAGGCTTGAGCTATAGATTAATCGATCTCCGGTCGAGTTTTGTTCTCTTGGTTACAGTTGTGACCCCTCCCCCACCAATAGAACATGTGGTGAACCCTGAACAATTAAAACCAGATACGAAAGACATGACGTGTTGTATATAAAAGTTTGGAAAACTGGCTTTTTTCTGGTGGGAAAACCTCGGTGAACGAGGGGGTGGGGGAGGAGGATTTAGTCTGTAGGTTTGTGGGGACTTAGCACATAGTAAATGGCTGCGTATCGGCTAGAAGTCTGAACCCTCCCTCTGTTGTAATATAATCATTAGCACCGGCAGTCGTTTGACGCTTGACCGCTTGAAGGCTGTCGGTAATGGAGGAGTTGGTAGACTGAAAACGGTAGTACATTCACTTTTCATTGCCTAAATCGACATGTGACAACAGCTGAAGGGGGGAAAAAGAAGATAAGTAAACAAAGAGGCGGAAATCCGCTAATTCACTGGTATGCTGACCATTAATTTTTTATTTGCTCTAATTTTTAATGTGAAATGGTATGTCATATATATCGTCTTCTTTTTAAAGTACTGGAGCCCTTCTAAAGCTTCTTATTAATAAGCTTTTGGCTCGCGTATATATATATGTGGGCTTATAAGCGTAAGTATAGATATACTTGTTGTATTAAAGAGGCTTCAAAGCGGAGGGGGGGGTCTTGTTTTTGAGGCACAGGGCTTTAATTATAAGCGGGTTAAGCCATCTCAGCTTTAAAGTTCCCACACCTCGATTACTCCGTTGATCGACAAATTTGTGTGCGGTACTGATCTCCCTGATTAATTAGAGTTATAAAGCAAGCCGGTTTCTGTTTCTGAAAACCGCCGGATCACCATTTCCCCACTATGCCAGATAGAAACGTCAGACACACTTCAAGATTCCACCAGAACTGGACCTGTCAATATCGCCTACGGGCATAGGAATTCCGTAGAACGAGAAAAAAAAACAAAGATAAGGAATAAAGTCTAATAGTGCACATAGTGATAGTTTTTTTCTTTCGTTCGGTTGGCTTTTAGACTGTGAGCAGTACTACCCAGCATATATGTGAGACCTCTTTGCAGAGACTAAGCTTCTAGGGAAGGGACTAGCAGCTCGTTATTGCCTTGTTGGACTTTGAATCCAGTCCCCATCGATGCAAGCATCTGCGGACAGCTTCGCGGAGCCTGCCTGTCACTCCGTACTGTGCGCTGCAGCGCGTCTGTGTGCGTTTGATTACAGTATGTCCACTCGCAAAGGGGGAGTGTCTGAATCGGCCCCCCCCCCCAGTGCGAGGATGTCATATGGCCTGGGCCCTGGTTAACCCCCCCCCCACCCGCTGCCGTAAGACGTGGTTGTTGACCGGTTGAAATGTATATAAGTTGATCGGTTGTATCTGTTTAAGAACATCGCATACTTTCAAAGTTTTTAAAACCCCTGACACATCCAACTGAAAAGAAAATTACCCTAAAAACAAGAAAGACAGGCCCACTTCACTGAAGAGACAAATTACTTTGGCCGTCTTTGCACTTTTCCACCGCTACTTTTTTTTGATTCAAATACGCAGCTCTTTGTCTGTGTGTGTGTGTGTGTAGTAGTGTTTGTGTTTTGTTTGGTATATATAATTTTTTTCTTTTTTTTTTCTTTTTTGAAACTTGAGCTTTCCCTCTTATTATTACTCTCTTTTCCTGTTATTGTTAAGAGGAGGATCTCCATCTGCACAAGAGAGGATCATTTGATTGCCACCATTTACGCATCAACAGAACAGTTGCTTTTCAAGCTTTTTTTCTTTTTGCTTTTTCCTTGGTTGGAGAGGATTCACTTACAGGAGCCAGCATTGCTGTTCTCTCTCTTTTCTGTCACTTGCCCCTCTTCTTTACGCTCCCACACAACTCCGCAATCAAACGCCTATTGTGCAATTTTGAAGTGTGTGTGCATCAACTATTAAAAGAAATCTATCGCCCACGAAAAAACTCAGTCATTCAAACAAACTGTCAACCATATACATTGATATTATTGACAACATAATGCCCGTTGCAGCTACGATGAACCCCACGTACATTGGTTACGTGGGATCCACCAAGGATGCCCTACTGGTGATACAGGCAGTGTTGAATGGGCAACTTATGGCGGTGCCGCGCCGACCACACGACAGGGAGCGCAGCAGACTCATCTCTAGTGGGAACGTCTTTGTTTTCATTGAAGAACGTTCAGGGATAAGACGATGGACTGATGGTGTTGCTTGGTCTCCATCCCGTATTCTTGGTCGTTTCCTTGTATACCGCGAGTTGGATAGAGGCGCTCTTTCGTCAAAGGAAGCCCGTGGAGGTGGTGCTCGAGCTTCTGTAAGCTCCAATTCTGAGCGTCAAGCTAAGAAGACTCGTAAAAGTGCTGGTGATATCAATGCTATACCATTGGATGTTGCTAGTTCTGGTCCTTTACATATGATTGGTTCTTCTTTCTCATCTGCTAGTTCTTCAGGTTCTACTCATTCCATGACACTTTCTTCTACGGTGCCCCCTTCTTCTGTTGAATCAGACCCAACTTTATCATTTGGTGGTACCACAGGTTCTTCAAATCGATCTCTTGTAGGATCTCTGGTTGCTTCTTATGCCTTCAAAGAGTATGGTTTAATCAAGAAAACAATGTCATTAACAGTCCATAGATTGGATCCTCAAACTCAACAACCAGTTGTTGAAACGATACATTTGGTTTCATATTATGCTGCTGAAGACGTTTTAGGAGGGAAATTTGAAAGACCAGTGGATACACCGAATTTGAAAGACACACAGTTAAGTAATGAACTTTGGACTGCCGTAAAAGAGACATCTTTAGGAGGGAAAGTTCCTGCCGAGGATGAGGCTTTCTACTTTATGGATACTACCAGTTCAACAGCTTCAACACTTGTATTTGCACCTTCAACAATGCAACTCAATCAAGCTCCGTCTCAATCACAACAAGAAAATATTCAACAATCACAGCCGCTACCACCTCAACAACAACCGCAACATCAACAACGACAACAACAACCGCCTGCACAGCAGCAACAGACAACATTACAACACAGTTTTACATCCAGTGGTGTTCCATATGGCGGTTCCTTTGGATATTCAATGAATCATGCAGGAGCACAATTTGCCATTCCACAAAGCTCTCAACAGCAACAAATTCCTCAACAGCAACAGCAACAGAGTTCTTCATTCTCACTCCCACCACCAGTGGGGAACACCAATCATCGCAACGGGAATTCCACATCATCAGATCCAACAAATTCACAACAGACACAACTTCAACAACAACAACAACAACAACAACAACAACAACCATTTATGAATGATTTAAATTTGCCATTGTATGGACAATCTCGGTTTTCCCAACCCCAGAACTATGGTGGAATGCAGAATTTCGTACCTGTGCCCTATCAAGTTCAACCAGTTCCAAGGGCAAGTACACCGGATTCTCCAACAAGGGTCAAATCGGAGTATTCATTTATGAATCAAAGTGTACCTTCAAACTATAATGTTGGTGGATACCCAAGTGGTTCCACGTTGAATCAATATCCAAGAATGAACACGATGGAAGGTGCTGCTATGTCGCACCAACAACACTATTCTGTGAACATGGTACCACAAGTATCACCTCATGGTATTAATGCTGGGCATTCATCTGGTGGATTAATTCCAATGTCAAATAGTGTTGGTCATTTCAATGGGAATACTGGGACTGTACCAGTGCAAGGTGGTGGTAAGTGGACAAATTATAATGAAGATACACAACATCCACAACAAGAACAACAGCATCAACTTGGGTATGCAACTGGTTTTCCTGCTGGATCAGGACACTATGGTACCCATCCCCATTGATTGGAAATGCTAATAGGATATAATATTATAGGGCTTTATGGAGTGGGTTTAATTTTTTTTTTTTTCTTTTTCTTTATTAATTCTTGATTTTTTATTAAGCTGATCGGAATGGTTTTCTACTAGCTTTTTGTGTGTTATTTTTTTTTTGCTTTCAAGATATATGTTAATATTTTAACATTATATAATTTGGGAGAGAGAAAAAAAAAAAAGAAAAGAGCATATCATATATATTATAGTGACTTGGAAACTATACTTTTGTGTTTTGTTATTATACCCTTGCAAAAGCTATATACACTTTTTCTTTGAAAGGTTACTATAAACAAAAAAAACTTACAGCAGCTGTTCCTTTTTTTTTCTATGAAGCTTAATGGAAGCTTGCTAATGTTATGAAATGTACTATATAATGTATGAGCTGATTATGTGTTTCCAAACGCTATATATATCACTTTTTTTTTCTTTGTCTAAGTAAAGGATCACTTTTATACAGACATCCCAGCCCCTACCCGATCTCGGCTTTAAGCCCTCGATCTGTGTGTATCAAAGAAGAAGAGAAGAGAAGAGAAAGAAAGAAGAAGAAGAAAGAAGAAAGAAAGAAGGAAGAAAGAAGAAAGAAGAAAGAAGAAAGCGAAAGAAGGAGTTTAAAGATTCCATTGTTGTTTTCCAGACATCTGCATTAAATTTTCTAATCGTATATTAAGAGATGCGTGCGGTGTTTACCGTGTACAGATTGGCGGGGGGTGACTGATCTTCAGACCAGGGGAGTCATTGTATAAACACATCCTTATCGGGGGGTGTGCGGGTGAATGTTTCTTTTTTAATTATGTACATTGTAGGCCAATTGAACCATAGAAACCCCATTTTTAATAACCATTTATATATTACAGAGGTGCGCTCTTTTTGTTCGGTGCCCGAGTGGGCCGCGCACCCGGGAGCTTTCCATTTATGGTCGGTAGAAAAAAAACACACACAGAGAAACACTTTTTTTAAAACCCCTCCAATTGAAGTTGAACTGCTTATTTGGCCTTCTGTAAATCAAATTAATCTCTTAAACGGGGCCATTTGGATCTTTATAACCCAAATACACACAGAGAAGAAAGAAAGTTGGGGAAAATAAAAAGAAAAAAAGAAAAGCAGCTTACCAAGAATTTCAGAGAGAGAGAGAGAGAAGGAACAAAAAAAAGGCTTCGAGAATCTGTACTAAACACCGGGGCGTACAACCAACAAGAAAGAGAAAGAAAGAGAGACTCAAATCCATTAAACATTTTTCTCTGTTTGCCCCCCGGCTCTGCTCTGCTCTGCTTGTGCGTTTGTGAGTCTCGAATCAGGAGAGACATAAGGGACATATAAAGATGGATGAATCTAAGATCATTTCAGTGTCAACGGACATTTCAACACAACAGATCATCACAACACCTCCTTCAAGGTTACAATTTTCAGATACTCATGTTATTGCCTTAAGTGGTGCAATTGCAGGATTTTTAGCTGGAGTATCTGTTTGTCCATTAGATGTTGCAAAGACAAGATTACAAGCACAAGGTGCACTTGCAATTGGTACACCAATTAAATATCATGGAATTGCAGGTACTTTAACTACAATATTTAAAGATGAAGGTGTAAGGGGACTTTATAGAGGTCTTGTTCCTATAATTATGGGATATTTCCCAACTTGGATGATTTACTTTACAGTTTATGAAAAAGCTAAACAAATTTATCCATCAATACTTAAAGAAAATTTGAATCTTAATTCTGATTTCATTACACATTCAATGTCTGCATTCACCGCTGGTTCGGTGTCAACAACTGTTACAAATCCAATTTGGGTTGTTAAAACACGTTTAATGTTACAAACTGGTAATGGTAAATCTACAATTGATACTCATTCAAAGAGTTATTATAAGGGAACAATAGATGCCTTCCGTAAAATGTACAAAAATGAAGGTTTAAAAGTTTTTTATTCAGGTTTAGTACCTTCATTATTTGGATTATTTCATGTTGCTATTCATTTCCCAGTTTATGAAAAATTAAAACAATTTTTCAAATGTAATGAAGATAATCAAACCAAATCATCTAAATTATTAAGACTTATAAGTGCTTCAGCTTTATCTAAAATGTGTGCATCAACATTAACTTATCCACATGAAATCTTAAGAACAAGAATGCAAATCAGTTCAATAAATACTCAACATGGTGAAAATAATAGTTTATTGAAAACAATTGCAGATATTTATAAAAAAGAAGGTTCTATTGGATTTTATTCAGGTTTTACTACAAATTTAGCAAGAACAGTTCCAGCAAGTGCCGTGACTCTTGTTAGTTTTGAATACTTGTCTAGATATCTTTCTCAAGTCATGCAATAACATCTCAATATCATACATTCAGTTATATTCATAGTATTATACATCGGTAGCCCATCAATAATACATTAATACTCATGATAGTTGACAGTGCGTTTTTCTATAGGTACATTTCCGTATGCACAGAGGAACAGCACTTACGTCACAAGCTGAAGAGGGAAATATTCCATTTCCATATATAACAGTGTAAACATTAATAAAATGGAATTCTATTTATTAATATAAAAGATCATTATAGTTAATAATACTAAACTGCCCTCGGATATTACTCAATTGGGAAACTTAAGCGGTCGGAACTCTGTGTCCTTTTTTTTTTTTGCACGTGCGATGGCGCTGTGTGGGATGGGGGGCCAATGGCTTTAATAATTTTTTCTTTGAATTGAATTGAATTTTTGCTCTTTTAACCATATTGAAGGGTAAAACAAGTGTTATAATGAAGGCCTATTGGATGGATGATGACGAATCTGATTACCAGGGTGATCACGACTCTGGTATTGCTGTTACCGAGGAAGATTTAACAAAGATTGGAGTCTCCACATTTGTGTTAGATTCTATGGATAAGGTGGATGCATTGGCCAAGGAAAGGGGTTATAAGAATAGAGATGAGATTGTTATCTCACCAACGTCTTTTGGTTCAGAAGAGGCCCTTCAACAGAAGTTGGATATTTTCTACACAACTCACATTCATGAAGATGAAGAAATTAGATACATCCTCGAAGGACAAGGATTCTTTGACCTATATTCCGAGTTCAAAAAGAAATGGATAAGAGTCAAAGTCGAACAACATGACCTATTAATCGTGCCTGCTGGTATCTATCATAGATTCACAATCACAAAATCAAACTTCATCAGAGCTGCAAGACTCTTCCAAGATGAACCAAAATGGACTCCACTCAACTTCCCTGTTAAGGAAAACAACTTCAGAGAAGAATACTTGAAGTCCATTGGTGTCAACTGATATTTATCTTTTTCAATTCCCCCTTTCTCTCTCACTCTTTCAATACAAATGCTTTTTTAAAAATCTCTCGAAAGCAACAGCTTATATGTAATGTATCGATTTTTCGCTCTTTTGGTTGTAAATAAAAAACTGTTAAGGGCTCATAACCGCAAAACGCGTATAACATTTCACAAGTATAAAGGCTGTTGATGACTTGGTGTCCTTTTTTTTTGATTCATATGGGCTAAACCTCTTTATTGAAGCTCTCTCCACTAAAGAATGTGGAATTATTATGCTCCACAGAACGGGAACCTTGCTGAACAACCAACAACATCTCAACAGTCTCAAGATGGGAACGTGGTCCACTATAACATGTTACCTTTTCAACAGTTAGAAACACCGTTTCAGCATGTTCCACAGGTGTATGAACAGACACATACAGTACTGAACTATGAGCCTCAGCAGTATACCAACGACGAGGAATGGTCAATTCCTCATTATCAAATGCCACTTTTGCCGGCTCCTGCGGTCTATGTCCCACGCTCACAAACTACACAACACTCAAGGCAAAGAGTTGAAAAAATTCAATCTGAGCATCTTAAATTCAAGGAGCAAGCATTATTTGATCTTTCAAACAAATTCTATAATCATGCAATTGTGCAAAGATCTAATATTAAGAGTAAAAAGAATGTACAGGAATACTTTACTCTCATCAAATTGTCTATTGCCTCGTTACGCAGTATATTGAAGATGAAACAAAAAGTTTCACTGTCTTTAAGAATCAAAAGTCTTATCCGCATGGCAGAAATCCTCTCCCATGAGTCACAATTGCAATCTTTGTCTGAAGGCCCCGAGATCTTTCTGGATAAAGCTATATTACTGTGTGGTGAGTCTTCTCATTTGAGATACCTTAAACATCAAGCAGAAGTAGCACTCATTCAAACAATGATTAACCAAGGAAGTTATAAACAAGCATTACAAACAATCGTATCTTCTCCCCTTTCTGGTAATGTCATGTTTCAGTACTTGAAATTCTCCGTACAAAGAAAGGTTGATCCACCACAAGCTCGTTTGACTATGAAGGAGCTACTTGAATCAATCGATGAAACTTTACCAAAGGAAACAAGAGATTTTTTGCAGTTGATGGAGATTTCATATTGTCTTGAGTTTGGTATGGTTCCATTTTCAGATTTGGATAGTATAAACCCTACTTTGCAAAACTTGATTCTTTGGAAGAACTTCCTTATTGTTCTTCACGAGATCCATTACAGAGCATCACTGACAACAGATATTGGTGACAGGGTAACAGCAAGCTTGAAAATAATCAATGAAACTGTTCTTGAAATACATAAGAATAATGCATCTGATGCTATAGATTTGGATCGTCTCATATTCAACCTCGACGGTAAAGATATCAATTTTGAAGTTGAAATGCCAGACTTATTAGCAATTTTTTACGTTGTATTTGCTGTAAATGGTATGAATTCTACCTTTGAGAAGAGAAAATCACTGAAAATCTTACAAAATGTCACAGAGATTCTCAAGAAGTCATATGATATTTATTCTCCAAGATCTGCAGTGAAGGGATTTCAAGATCAAAATAGAAGAACGAAGGAGATACTCAATCTCGTCTCGTTCTATTCGTTTATTGAAAGCACCATTGGAGGTGATATCGACTCCATCAAGTCGACTATCAAAGCTGTTCATGATAATTGTGATGACCCAATATTACAGCAGTATGCTATTTCTGTCGGACACCACATCCAAGGTGAGAAGTCTTTTGCTATGAAGGGATATTATACTCTTGTCCTTCTAATGGAAAAGACAGATGCAATGTTCAAGTATAACGACTTATACCTGGCCACCTGTATGAATTTGATTGTCATTATAGAGGCCATTATGGCACATCAATTGAGAATCAATAAATGTACACCCCCCAAAACCCACGGGCTAATGCTCTTGAGAGCTCAGATTAATGAGAAACTTCAAAGGGCATATACAGCTCCAAATTCCTCTCTCAAAGATAGATATCTACTCGAGACAACCTCTAAATTGGTTCCACTTATATACAATACGAGAGATTTATCTATCTTAGAGATCAATGAGCAAGTGGACAAGATCCTCATCGACCAAGAACGCTTGAAATCATATCCAATGTTGCTCTCCATACTGTTATACTTGAAGTCATCCACATTCAACAACAATTCTGATCAGAAACAAAAATCATCGCAATCCGCATTCAATTTGGCTAAAATGGGTTATTCTCCACTGATAAGATATGTCACTGGTTTGCTTAACCAACAGAACGCTGCTCAAGCAAGGAACCAGCAACAGCTGGAAATCCAAAAACAGAAACTAATAAGGGTTGAAAACGAGATATCGTTCAAATTTGGGGATATGTTTAAAGAATCCTGAAAGCTACTTAATTACAATAAAGTGATATTATAGGGAAAACCAGAATATAGCTTCTTCTTTATAAATGACATCTAAAAATTTCGTCTTTTTTTCGTTATAGATGCAATAAAAATAATAAAAATTGTTCAGAGCTCAGCTCTTCACAGAGTTTGTCTTTTTCAGTTTCAAGGCAGATGTGATGGCCTCGGATCTCTGACTTGAAGCACTGTTCTTGACGTGACCTCTGTCATCCAACTGGACCGTACCAGCACTCTCAAACAAGGAAACAGTACCAACGAGTAATCCCAAAGTGTCCAACACCTGTTGTGGATCATTCAAGTGAGCAGTGGCTAAAGTCACTTTAGAAGCTGGACCAACTTTCACAGGGTAAATACCGAAGTTATTGAACTCCGCATGTTTCTTAGCCAATTCATCAGCCTCCCAAGTATGGTCAATTTCAAGTAACTGCTTAAACATGTCTTCATCAGTGGCATCGTCACCAACGCACATAACGAAATCTGGAAGTTCATCGTGGGAGTGGTTCAACTCGTCAACGTTCACATTCTCCTGTGGAGCACCATGTCTTGTCAAGACAAGCCTTTTAACAATCTCACCCTTGTTGACAAATCTTGGGCGAACCTCAACGTTAGCCTTTCCGCTCATAACCTCAACATCATACTCCATTCCCACTGTGGCTTTGAGTTCAGCCATAAGCTTTGTGGACTGGAACTCACCAAGTTCTGGGTCACTTCTTCTATAATGCCATGTTAGTGCAACTTTCTTCTTTTCAATATTGGAGCCTGGTGTCTTTGCAGTGTATCTGGCAAATATCTCCTCCACTTTGATTTGCCATGACATATCAAATTTGGCAGCCAAGTTGACCCACTCTGAGTTTATATCTTTCATGAAACAACCGTGTTCAGCTGAGAGACCCAGGTGAGGGTTGTGACCTAGCCATCTCTCTAAGAATGCCTGGTCACGACCACTAATGATCCAGATCTGATTCTTTGGGTCAGCCGACAGCTTAGTCAATATATCAAGAAGTCGAGCAGATGGAATTGCAGCGGCAGGATCGTTGACGATTGGAGTCAAAGTACCGTCATAGTCGAACAGGAATAGTCTTCTGTTTGCCTTCGTGTAATGATCCAGGATTCTTGGGCGATTCAGTTGTGGCGTGAGTTTAGCATTTGTACCATCTTCCAAGTTTTCTAGAAGTTCCCTTAAATAAGTAGATGCCCATTTCTGTACTGGTTCAACCGAAGCTATCACCTTTGACTCGTAGTGTGCTTTTGTCTCATCGGAGAACGACAAAGAGTCGTACATGGCTTTCGCAACTGCGACGCAGTCCCATGGGTTAACGATAACAGCATCTTTCAGAACACTTGCTGTACCACTGAACTCTGATAAGATCAATGGCGAGTGAGAAAACTTCTGAGCAACAACAAACTCCAATGCAGTTGTATTCATACCATCTCTGACCGAGGTAATCAATCCCAAATCACCCGCTCTCAAGAGAGCAAAGTATTCATCCTTGTCGATCCTCATCTGATAGTGTTGGATAGGGACAGAGTTAAGGGATCCGTACTTACCATTGATATGAGCAATGAGTTCGGCAACCTGGTTTTCAATCTTTGATGAGTGCAAGTAGTTTGGTGAAGAGACCTGTATTAAAGTCACCTTATCTCTCCATTCTGGGTACATCTCCAAGAATGTCTCAAATGCTTGAAGCTTTTGAACAACACCTCTAACGGTATCAAGACGGTCTCTTCCGACAATGAGTTTTTTACCTTGATACATCTCTTTGAACGATAACACCTTTTCATCGATAGTCTGTGTGAACATATCATGTTCCAGTCTATCAACGTCAATACCAATAGGTAATGAATCAATATGGATTGTATTACCGTACATGGTAACTGATTCGGGGGTAGTCTCCGAACCAAGTAATCTTTTACAGGAACTAAGGAAATGTCTAGCAAATGAGAAGTTCTGGAAGCTGATTTTGTTAGCACCGAGCATTCCATCAAGTAATTGTTGTCGTTTTGGAAGGGCTCTGAAATATTCACTTGATGGGAAAGGACAATGCATGAAGAAACCAACAATGGCATTAGGCAGTTGCATTCTAATCAACTGTGGGAGCAGCATGAGGTAATAATCATGAACCCAAATGATATCTCCCTCTTTGTACTGTTGGACTATCTTAGCAGCATATGCTTCGTTGAAACGGACGTAGTCATACCACCACTGGGACTCTTCAGAGCCATCAGAAGGTGTTCCCATGATATAGTGGAAGGCTGGCCATATAACGTTCTCGGCGTACTTTCTCCATCTCTGTTGATCTCTTCTTAACAGCCATATCGGATGAATGTTTTCACATTGATGTGACTCCTTAAGGAGATCCTCAATGTGGTCCTTGTCGTCCGAATCCAAGTAGTATGCCTCATCAGTTGGAGAGACTGACTGGTTCTTGATCGTTAGTTCACCTGTCCAGGCAATAAGATGATTCTCCCACTCTGATTGTGTATCAAGGTAATGGAAGGCTGACAGGAGAGCTGAGTTACCTGGTAAATGTTTGATTTCCTAGAATTTGTAAAGTTGTTAGTGTCTTGTTCCGTTAGAGGTGATGGGCGAGTTTGACAGGTGTCACCATCAGATGGCTAATCAAAACTATATAGTCAATTGAAATGACAGTAATGTATCTCATCCCATAAATTTCCAAATCCTCGAAGATTTTAACTCACCCATTCGCAACCAGCATCTTCTTTGTATATCTGGTAAGGGATGTTTGTGAAAGCGTTGAGGATGCGTCCGCTGAGCTTCTTGTTAGGGAAGTCGCTTGGCTTTACGAAATCCTCAAACTTGAACTGCGGATACTCGAAGGCGTTATTGGTCATTCTTTCAGCTTTCTCAATTCTATTGATGTATCCCAATTGTCTAATAGCTTGGTTTGTATCCTTAAATTCGCAATTCTCGTTTCACTGGTGTCGGGTGACAGCTTTTCAAAGAGCAATGTTTATCATTTCCTTTATCGCACCGACGCGTTCGCGGATTTCGCGTGTACCCGAGTTACGCGAGTTACTTCGTTTACCATAAAACCATGGATCAGTATGAAGTAATGTATTAAATGCTGTGTTCAAAAGAATGGAAAGGTTGAAGGGATGGTGTCGTCATCTTGTGACTCATCCAGCGAATCCAAAATCTTCAGTCTTTTGCTGAGTGTTTCTGGATAGGTCTTGGCCCTCTTGCATTCTGTTCTGGATGTTTGAAGTTGTGATAGCCTCACAATACTGATAGCTTCAGGTTGTGTAGGATATAATTCTTCCAGTTCATCATCGATTTCCATCGATTTGTCGGTCATCATTGATGAAATGTAGAGATCCGCTGGATCTTGTATATCCATCGTGGTTGGTTGTTGATCGTTATCCTCATCGGTTTCCACATCGTTTTTCGTATCCCCCTTAGATGCATCGATATCTTCTCCTTCTTGTACGGAAGGAGCTTCTGGTAGAGTTTCCTTATCTTGCTGTTTGGGCTTTTGGTCGTCAGCCAATTGCATGGTATGAGTTTCTTCGTGATTATTATCTGTTACTTCAAGTAAACTCAGTGCTGTAGTGTCTGAGATTTCCAAGTTTATTCCTCCTTCTGGAGTTGTAGGTTTTGATGATTGTTCCAGATCCTTTTCCAAATCGCTCAATAGATCCTCTTCAGATATGTCATGTTTACCACTAAGTTCTTGTAGTTGAGAGGACATGAGTTCCCTGGCATTTTGAATATGCTTGCATGGGGATGAAGGAAGCACGCTTTGTTCATCCTCGCCGACTCCTTCTTCTTCTTCTTCATCATCAGTCTCTAGATCCTTCTCATCAAGTGTGAATTCATGTCTTGAAAGGTCATACGACATTTCATCATCCTCGTTAACGTCTTTCAATCCATCTTTCGATACATAGAAACTGACAACTTTTTGTTGTATACCTCTTGACTCTAATATACGTCTCATTGCTGGAGAATGTTTTATATGTGCAAATGTGGCTGTTTTCATATTGCCTCGTACCCAATCTTTGTACAACATTATCCTAGCTCTAAAATAAGAGCTCCATTGCAGACTGTCTCCCAAAGCTGAGACAAGGATTTGTCGATTGATTCTCTTTGGCGGATTATGTCTTTGTGGAAACGATTGTGAAGAAGACATTGATGATGTAGATGACAAATGTGGTTCCATCGTGTCTGCCTTGACAAATGACATGGTCATAGTATCTACAGGATTAAAGAAGACACATGAAGCCTTACTCTTCCCACAATAGAAACTCAAACACTTCATGAACTCCAGGATGGTCTTGTTACGCCTTGTTTCACTGGATATCTTTGACCCAGTACTCAATTCTTCTAATTCTCCCATTGATCTGTTGAGGGCCAATGCAAAGTCATCAATTACTACCAGTCCATAAACCGGTGGTAATTGCAATAGCAGCATGAACAGTGCCGCCGTACTTGTGATCCTGTGATGAGTAATTGGTGATGTTGAGCTTAGATCAATCTGCGGGTCCAATCGTAACAAGCACCTGGTGGGAAGGGTCTGCATCATGGTAATCCAAAGCACTCTTTTCCCCTGTTTCAATGCATTTATTGTTAATTGCGATGCGACCGCCGACTTCCCCGTGTTGTTAAGACCATAGATCTCATAAATCTGTCCAGGGACGAGCCCGCCGTGAAGAGAGGAATCTAGAGAGGGTACAGACGTCGGCACTGCCTGCAGCGGTCGTTGTGACAAGAACTGTGTTAGTGGTTGTGACTGTGTTCGATGCTGAGACATGTGACAGCTCTGACTCTTCTTATGCGTATTCTCTTGTGATTGTTTACGTTTCATTTGTTTACACTTTTCTAAGCTTAGTTTTCATACGCGTCGCGTTCCCTCTCTCGCCTACGCGTATTGTTTTTATATGTCATTGGAAAGCGTTAAAATGGTACATAAAGGATATATAAAAATACAAATCTCAGAAGTGAAAATGATTTGGTGAGGGTTCGTCGACACATTTCAAAGGAAGTAATCCGTTGCCGGTTTCTTTGACGGGAGAGCCGCAGCGTCTTGTAGTACAGCTTCAAAGATCTTATACTCTCTATCCAAGTTGTCATCGATGGAAAGTACTGCAGCAACGTTTCCACAGCGGTAGCAATAGTTTGGAGCGGACCATACAGTGACGAGTCCACCGTCAAAGAGCTCTTTATATCCTTCCATTACCAATTGATGTGCACGGGCAATGAGTGAGACGTTGTTTCGATGGAGGAACTGTTCAACCTCATTCTTACCAAAGAGAAAGCCTGCTCCACGGGGTGAGATTCCCCATCCAGCAACGTCATCAGGATCTGACCAAAGTAAGTCGCACATTGCACCCTCATGTGGTACCTCTTGTTTTCTATCTATAAGTCTGATCTGGTTCACTTGTTCAATGTCCGGAGAAAGTCCACCATGTACACAAAAGACACCACCTGGTCCACCGATGAGTGCACCAAGCGCCAAGTAATCGAACACCTCACAGCAGTATCTCCAAACATTGGCGCTTCCATATTTTCTTACACACTCGTCATAGAAGCCGTATACAGTAGTGATTTGTCTTGACTCGTGGTTACCTCTAATGAGAGTGACACGATCCGGATACCTCACTTTCAGGCATAGCAATAGTAAGAATGACTCCAAGGAGTAAAAGCCACGGTCGACAAAGTCCCCAAGGAAGAGGTATCGTGTTCCAGGACACTCGCCGCCGGCTTTGAATAACGTTAAAAGATCATGTAATTGGCCATGGATATCTCCACATATCGTCACAGGTGTATCAACAACCTGAACGTTGGCTTCTTTGATCAATAACTCTTGTGCCTGTGAGCATAGCTCATACACGTCCTTCTCTGGAATCGGTTTGCATTGCTTGAGCAGCTCGATGGCCCTGTCGAGGTCAATCATCTTCAGCCTTATAGTTCAAGAAAAAGGCAGAGAGAGTATTTCAAGTTAAGAATGCGGTTTATCAACTTTATCTTTTGACCTTTCTTTGTTTACCTTTTTTTTTTTTTTTTGGTTCTTCTCGTTTGCTCTTAAATGTCTTTGTCGATGCCTTAAACAGTGGAGAGAGATGAGACGCGTCCGTTTAGTTTTTCTGGTTCCACCTCGGTACGCATCGCGCACAGCTTACCCCGTCCTTTTCTACGTTGATGTATTCACTTTCTTTATATATATATATATATATATTGCAAGTTTGCTATAACTTCTAATGTTTTATATTTTATTTTGAATCTCGTTTCATTGTCGTAATTTATTGGGCCTCAAGCCCATATCTGAATTGGATTTATAATGGATAACTTAGCCTCTTCACTGTTTCTGCTTTCCACGACGGAAAATATTCTGTGGTAATGGAATTGCCTTTGCCACTATGTAAGAATTGTGTTGATTAGACAAACCAGCATATGCACAATACCATGCAAAGAAGGCACATAGTATACCGGTGACACCACCTGCTTTGGTACAATTCTCACTACCAGCGAATTTACCCGTAGCCAAGAGGATATAAGTAATTGTTAGGTCAAAGAAAGTAAGGAAAAACATTAAAGTTGATTTCATAGTTAAAAGTGTTAAACCAGCGGTGAATATTGCCCAACCTAAGAGATAAAATCCAACTGCTTGTTCTAATTCTGCTGAATCTTCATAAGCAGAAATGATACCAAATGCATCAATGTAAATGGCACCAAATGATAACCAGAATCCACCATAAGAAGATAAAGCAGTACCACCAAATGCATTACCAATGGCGATTTCCCACATACCAGCAAGAGTTTGAATGATACCACCATAGAACATTGCCAGTCCAACAACGATATTAGGAGTTGATACTGATCTAGCTTGAACGTTAATTATTGAAAGTACAAAAGTTGTAAGTGCAAATGCTGATAAACCTAATGGTGCTGGGTTTGCAAACTTATAAACTGGACGTTCAGAATAACCTGGATTCAAATTACCACCGAATGCCATCAAAAGGTCTTGTTTAAGGAACTTCTTATCATCTAAATGGACATATTCGTTATCTGTACCTGATGTGGTAATGGAATAGACAAGTTCGTTTTGTGGGATCTTTGAATTCATAGGAATAGGTTGATTTCTTTGAAAGTACTCATCTAGTTGATCAATATCCGATTCATCTGACAAATGGGATATCTGAGCTTCGAGATCCAACTGCTCATACCCATTTCTCATAGAGTTAGATCTGGAGTTGGCTCTTGACATTGACATTGTTGATCTATGTGTGTGTTTTTTTTTTCCGACTCCTCCCTTTTGTTATAAAGATGTGACGAAATGGAACAACAAAGGTATCACACAATTTACACACGCACAGGATCAGAATACGATATATATAGAAAGAGAATTATTGAAGAAACTTTTCGTTCGATCTCCGAGCCTGCAGGGCAGAGGGAGCCCACGCGCCGGCGCCTTGGGCCCAACTTGCCGGTGTACCAAAAAGGGGGATAGCGATTTCTACGGGGGGAGGGGGGTGTCAGGAAATAAAATACCGCTCAGTCCTTTGAAGAGGCTGAACATACTTTTGTATCCTTTGTTATGGAAAGGCTGATCAAAGTGTTGTTTTTTTTGGCCGGTATATAAGGCTGAATGCACTTGACTTCGGCATCAGTTCCCATACCGATATCATCTATACCCCTTTCGTTGGGTATATACTATTGATAAAACTATAAGATATAGATAGTGAATATCCGGATAACGTTGCCGGTGGGTCCACTTTTATAAGTAGGAATCCGAATGAATTTTGCAATGGGCCGTATGCACACCCCTTATAAAAAATGTCCAAGCTTTTTAATGCAATCCCCAACAGGGAAGAGCGGAGCGGAGCCTGAAAAGGCATGTTTTATTTCGAAACGTATAGCTATTTGTATGTGTGCCCCCGATATACTGAGCCAATCATATTTTTCTGTTTTAGGGGTGTGCATTTGCAAGATATAACCTTCTATGAAACTCTAGGATTACCAAGTATATACATTAAGGTAAGGAGCTGTCGGTTGTCGGTTGGATCAAAAAAAAAAAAGTTACATATAAAGTAAGACCTACGACTCAAGAAATATACAAAGAAGAACACATTCAAAGACTGTGTCTTCTCCAATGTGTCATTGTGGCACATTCATGCTGGAAGTGGGGGTCCCGCACTTTGTCCAACAAAAGAGAGAGAGAGAGAAAGGAGCTGAATGGGACCCGGAACGATCTAACGGTCCCCCTACGGCGTGGCTGAATCCCGCTGTGTTATAGCCGGGCGCGGCTATTATTAAAGCTGGGGGCGTAAGCTTTTAGTTTACGGGGAGGGAAGCTTTAAATATTCAGTGGAAAGTTCCTTATAGCTTGTTTCCGTATAAACACAATTTTTAAATAGATTTTTATACATAATCACTAATAATTAAAAAAAAAAAGGGGTGTTTTCTCCCCGGAAGATTGAGAATGATCCCGCCCAGAATCACGAGATCTTCTCGGAGAAACAAAGCGTCGGGCAAGGAAAAAAAAAAAGAAACGCGCGGCGTCCATCGGCGGATTCCCCCAGCTGATTGAAAAATAAAAAAATTAAAAAAAAAAAAAAAAAAAAAACAGATTTCGCGAAAGTCAGTGTTCATAACCCCCTCGTAATTTATCATTTTTGTCACGTGACACTCTCAGTTCCGACTTCCAGATGAGCTGCAGGACCAATTTATCCAAACAGGCGAACTACCCAAAACGGCAAAGACAAAACATGCAAAGAAAAATGGAAGGGCTCTTCTTCCTCCACCCCCCGTTTTATATGTTTTTTGTTTGTTTAACCTCCATCTCCACAACAACAAAAAGAACAGCTGAGATAAACATAAAGAGGTTTCTTTTAACAACTTTTCATCTGTTTATTTCTTTATTTCTTTATTCCTCTTTTTTTTCAAACATCTGAAAATTCACAAAAGCAAACTTTCCCTATAAAGCGTTTCCCCCCCCCCCCCAAATCCTTTGCCATTTATAAGAGTAAACAAAAAAAGCACATAGAGAATCATGGACTTGCTGACACCTCCATCATCTCAGTCTTATATCAAATCAGAAGATGTGGAGTTCGACTCTGGAATATGTGAAGATCACAAATATAAATCACATCCATTACTACCACCAACACCACCAGAACTATCATCAGATTCAAATACTTGTCAATCTTCAAATGAACGTACAAAGCAAAAGAGGAAACCAAAACTTAAATATAGACCTCCAAATGGTACTGTACTTAATTTGGAATCATTTGAATCAGATATTTGTATTGGTGAACAAGATGATCATATTGATAATGAAGATGTTAGTTTCTTACATTATGCATTCAAATATTCTAAAAAAATGACCGTTGTAACAGGTGCAGGTATATCAGTTGCTTCTGGTATCCCAGATTTTAGATCATCAAATGGTTTATTTCAAGGACTTAAATCTTCAACTTCTGCAGGTTCAAATGGTAAGGCACTCTTTGATTCATCAGTATATAGTGATGGAGAATCAACAGCTATGTTCCATGCCATGGTTAATCAACTTTATGAAATGACTCAAAATTCTAAACCAACGGATTTCCATAAATTGATGGATTCAATTTCATCAGAGGGAAGACTATTAAGATATTATACTCAAAACATTGATTGTCTTGAAAATGAATTACCTAACTTGAAAACCACTGTACCTATCAAATCACATCCTCCATATCCACCTGCTATTCAACTACATGGTACGATTAAACATATGTATTGTTCCAAATGTCGTTGGTCTTCGGAATTAGTTCCAAGTCTTTTCCAAGGTACAGAGGCTCCTTCATGTCCGGAATGTTTGGAGATGGATGAAATTAGAGCAATGGCAGGTAAAAGATCTCAAGGAATTGGTTGTTTGAGACCAAGAATTGTTCTTTATAATGAATTCCATCCAGATGGTGAACATATTGGTAAAATTTCTCATTCGGATTTAAGATCAAGACCTGATTGTTTGGTAATTGCAGGAACATCATTGAAAATCCCAGGTGTTAGAAGATTAGTAAAAGAATTGGCTAAAGCAGTACATGCTGCAAATGGTTGTGTCATTTGGATCAATAGAGATGAACCATCAATGAGTGTTGTTGATTACATTGAATATATTGACTTGATCGTCACTGGTGATTGTCAAGAAGTTCCATTATTAGTGGAAAATTATGATAAATTGCTAACAAAACAAAAGAATACCAAAAAACCAAGAGTTAAGAAAGAGATGAATTCATCCTTATTACCTACAAAGAAACTTGCAGTTCTTCCTTCGCCTACAAAGATTAAAAAGCCAAAGACCATTAAAGGTGATCTCTTGATTCAATCGAGATTGGAGGAACTTGTAACGAAACTTAACGAAGCTAAATGATATATATTCATTCAAATACAAAACTAATGACCTCCTTAAGAAAGAAAAATTGCAAAAAAAAACTAGAAAAAAAAAAAAAAAAAAAGTTTACTTTAATGCTTAATCATCGTCCTCAATCTCGACTTCTTCAGTAGGTTCTTTAGGTTCTTGAGCCTCAGCCCACTGTGTAACATCATCGATATAACTGAGAATAGTACGAATACTTTCTGGATCTTTAGCTTCTAATGGTAAGAATTGAACCATACCGAAATCATCAACCAAATGGGCAATTGATTCGTTCAATCTTGCAAATCTTGGATTTGTCTCTCTATTCACATCATCAAGCAACAACAATGGATCCGGGTTCAAGAATTTCTTTAGTTGTTTCTTGGAATATTCATCTTTGATTAAATCCAATTTGGAAAGGATATTAATATGTGGTAATTCCAATAAAATCATTGCTGACATGGCACTTAAAGCACCACTAAAGAATTTAGAACGATCCACAATGAAAGGAGCCTCAAGTAAATAAGTTGCACAAAGGTTGAAGTTCAAAGCCTGCTGCAAATGCTTCACGATTGTCGGAAGTACAGGAATATGTGTATACAGTTCAATTTGTCCTGGACAATCAAAGATGAGATATTCATCGTTATAATCACCAATCTCTTCATCAAGCCAATCCAGGTTATTCAAAAGATACTCAAAGCAGTAAACCATACCACCGTTAGGTCCCAAGTCCAACTCCTCCATCACATCTTGTAACGAGATCAAATCACGAATATCAATGGTGAATTCAAACTCTGATGGCTCTGCTGCTGGGTCCAAGTTGACAATGTGTACACGACGACCAATCGATTGAAGATACGACACCATCGAGTTACAAAAAGTGGATTTACCGACACCGGCTGGTCCAAGAACAAGTGTACCGACTCTCGACATCCTTTGCAAAATTCTCCCTTATCTTTTGCTAATGTCTGTGGTGAAGTTAGAAAGTGTGGGCACCTCGAAACTGGTTTTGTATTGTTTATGTCAGATTTTTTTCACGGTACGCGCCACATCCATATAAGAGGGTTTTCTGGTTATACGAAAAATTTATATAATGGGGGGGGGGGGAGTTTTCTCATTAAATTAATGAATTTTATATTCAAGCCTTACGACACCAACAAGTCGAGCTTTCGTTCTCTACTTGGACCACTGCACGGGTGTTGTTGTTCTCGAAGATCTTCTGCACACGCTTCTTTATGATGGTAGAATTCTCTCCATCGAGGTACTGGATGTGAATGTATCCAACCAGTTCGGGTGTACATGGTTCGTGTTTTGTATCGTGTGAATGTGAATGAGAGTGGGAATGAGAGTGTGCATGGTTATGTTCAACTTCAATCGAGTGTGAATGACCATGATCGGATTCAGCAGTTGAAGTTAACATATCACTTGAGACCCAAAATCTTGGAGTGGTATAACCAACAACTCCTGGAGTAGTAGAGATTTGTGATAAAATATCACGTACGACTTCCTCCTTCTTATCATCCAGTGAAAGAAGTAAGTTAGAAGCAGATGATCTAATCAACGGTAAAGCACTGAAGAAGATCATGACGGCAATAAACAAAGATGCAATTGGATCAAAGATGTTACTGTTGAAAATCGATGTTAAGATTGTAGAAACAACAACACCTGCAGACCCTAAAGTGTCTGCAAGGATATGAAGGAATATACCTTTCATATTTTCATTATCAGACCCATCTGGTCCATGTGAATGAGAATGACCATGTGAATGACCATGTGAATGGCCATGATTAAATGCAAAGATACCAATTATATTGACGACGAATCCCAAGAATGAAACAACTAATAGTTCACCAGTTTTCTCCAAAGTAACAGGATTCAATATTCTTTCAATGGCCTCCATCACAATTCCAGCTACAATACCAACCAGTAAAACACCATTAGCAAATCCAGCCAATGTCTCAATACGAGTCAATCCAAATGGGAAATTTTCACTTGCTGGTCTTTTAGCTAATACACCAGCAACAAGTCCCAATGCTAATGAAGTACAATCCAATGCCATATGAAGGGAATCTGATAAAAGACCAAGTGATTTTGATCTAAAAGAATAAAGGAATTGCACAAACATAAAGATTGTGTTTAGCATCAAATATGAAAATATTGCCTTTGTATCTTCATGAAGGAATAACTGTTGAATTATACTTAATTCTTGTTGTATATCTTGTGATTTAACTGTTGTATTTCTTATTTCAAAGAGATCGTCATCAACATCAATTAATGCAGTAGCAAGTACTAAAAGTACTTCACCACTTGCAATCAGTTTATTTTGCATGAAATTTGAACTGAATGACAATATCTCTAATAAAACAGCGATATAACCGACAACGGTTGGAGATCCTTTCTTGAATGAAATCCCTTGAGAATCAATTTGTGAAACATTAAGTACAATTGCTGAGGCAATTGTAACTAATATCATACTTGCGTTAACTTCCGTATAGTTATAGCTGATAGCCATCCCACTCACAACCAGTGTGATGAATGGTAAAAGTAATGAATCTGTTGATTGGACTTGATCAATCTCTCTCAATTCATCTTTAATCATGAAAAGTGCAAAGTATCCTAAAAAAATGGAATAAAGTCCAATGTCATTCGCATTAGAAGGTATCAACTCAAGACTTCCCTTAAAGTACAACACAGCAAGGTCAAACAACAAAGAGATTGCTAAATATGGGTAATGAACGTTAATTACCAATACCAAAGATATTACAACTGTTCTAATGGTTCCAAGTGTCGACGATGCTAGCAAAAGTCCAAATAATAGGATCAAAGTTCTCTGTGAATGCCAAATGGAGTCCTTATTCCTTGAAGCTGCAGTACCGGACCCCATCTGTGTATAAATGACTGTTATGGAGCTGGATAAGAACATGGGTATCAACACCATTGAAAGTAGAAGTGATTGCCATGTCGGTGTTGCATGAGGATGTGCTATTATGAGATTGGATGCCAACAAAGACGTTGGGTAAGCCAGTAGAAGTGGCACTCTCTCAATGTCCAAGAAATTCGCCGTCTCTTTCTCTGTCATTGTCAAAGGATCAACGAGTTTGACAGTGACAGTTTTATAGGGCTGTTGGCTTTTCAAGTTGTCTCGTTGTTTAATATGCGCGCGAACTTTCCAACCCAACTTCAACACTACCAAAAGGAGGCTGAGAACAAAGGTTTGAAGTGAATGAGTTTGAGTGCTTTGAGGAGTGTGAGGAGTGTAAGGAGTGAACACTCGGATGGTGTTGAGAAGGAAGTTGGGGAGAAATTTGCCTTTCCATGGCATAAGCGATTATTGAGATGGCTCATCACGATGCCCGAGGGAGTTGATGATGTGATACAGGAAAGCAAGAATCCGATGAAACCTCAAAGGAATTATGAGGTTTGGACATCAAACAAGCAGTTTTTCATTCTTGGTGGACGGCTTCGTGTCTTGAAACAAGCACAGGCATCTTTATTCACGTTTGTTGCTACATTATTACCGGGCATATTGTTTGCTATATTCGATGCTTCTTGGAGTTGGCATAATATCAGTCCTGCTGTAGTGATAATGTTTTATTATTGTTGGTTGCTCTGTTTGGTGTCTCTTGTGAAAGCTGCTTCTTATGATCCGGGGTTTATACCAAGAAACGTTCATATCACTGAAGATCCTTATAACTTACCTGAAGAGTACTTTAATGTGATATCATTACCTTCAAATAACGATGAAAGAACAGTGGATATAAGGTATTGTTCAACATGTCGAGATTGGAGAATGCCACGAAGTTTCCATTGTTCAAAATGTGATCAATGTGTATCTATTCATGATCATCATTGTAAATGGTTAAGTAATTGCATTGGTGAACGTAATTACAGATATTTCTTTACTTTCTTATTATTTGGAGTCATTTCTTGTTTATTCTTATCTGGAATTTGTTATTATAGGATTTTTAAAAGTGAAATACCATTGAAACATATTCCAATGACACTTTTCAATGTCATCTATGCACATTTGATAAGTTTATATCCAATGTTATTACTTATTTATCACATTTATCTATGTTTTGAGAATCAGACAACAAGGGAATATCTAAGGACTTTCAGAACTTCACAAAAGAGGTATAATCCTTTTACTTTGAACAACTTTATAAAGAACTTTATATATGCTCTTTGTAAACCAAGAGGTTCAAGTTATCTTCAACCTCGAGCAAAATATGAAGAAGGAGACTTGAGGTTTGTCAGGTATAGTTAATTAATGAATGTACGAATATAAGGAAATCATATAATAAATGAGATCAAAAAAGCTGAAATTGTATACTATAGCATATAGAGTGATGTTCGGATGAAAGATGTCACGAACCAGTTTACTCGGAAGTTAAAGATCAAAAGTAACAAATAAGCTTAGCATTCTCATATTACATGGAATAAGTTATTTTTACTCGGATTTCCCATTTAAACACGTATGAAAACCTGCGTAAATGACACTTCAAGCGGTTTTAAGGTCTCGTCGGGCCGAGCTTGGGGGGGGGCTATATAACCCACACCCCCTTAAGGGTAAAAAAGAAAAAAAAAAAAGAAAAAAGGGCAGTAGAAAATCCTTTCTCGGAAACAAAGGACTTTGCCACTTTTCTTTATCCCCTTTTTAATTTTCTGTATAAGCATTTATAGGTGTGAATATGAAACTCTTTGAGAACACCTGTGAGTTTGAGTATCCATGGGAACAGGTAACAGCTGCCAACTGGAACAAGTATCCTAATGAGATGTCGACTCACGTTGTAGCTGTTGATGTACTTAGAAGGGAGATGATTCAAGGTAAATTAACAACAGAGAGACTTATCACATGTCAACAATCTATTCCAAGTTGGTTACAATGTATTGTTGGAGGACGTAACACATCATATGTTCGTGAAGTATCAACTGTTGACCTTGCCACAAAGACCTTAACTTTACGTTCTATCAATCTTACAATGAGTAATTTACTTAAAGTGTATGAGATTGTTACTTATACACCTCATAATACGGATCCAAATAAGACTGTTTTCAAGCAAGAAGCTAGAATCACAGCATATGCAACTTTCAACAGAGTATGTTCTAAAATTGAAGAATGGAGTATTGAAAGATTTGGTGAGAATGCCAAAAAGGGTAAAGCAGGTTTTGAGAGTGTTTTGAAGTTATTAGATGAGAAATGGGAACAGAAGGATAAGATTGTTGATGAATTACAATTGGAAATCACCGAGTCTCTTGATAAAGTTGTAAGAACAGTGGATCAATCTTTAGACTTGGTTAAGACCGAAATCGTTAAAGAAGCTGATAAACTCTTGGAAGAAGCTGATAAGTTATTAGAAGAAGCTGAACAAGTAAAGAAGACATTGGTTAAAGAGGCAGAACTGGTTAAAAAGTCGATTCTTACAGAGTACTACGATATGATCAAGAAGGCCTTCAAAAGGGATTAAAGAAAGAAAAAAAAAAAACAGATAGACACAATTTATGATAGAAAGTTTCCTTTCAAGGGAACTCTTATGAGCTTCATGAGCGATGATGAAATGAACATTTATAGAAAAAAAAATCAGTAATTTATATGTAGAAAACCTCATAGGACACACAAAGAGAGATAAGCATACGCGACGGTACGCGAGAGCCGGAGCGGTTCCCTCTTTGGGCATACAGCCGAGCTGATATGAACAAAAATTATTTTCCATTTCTACTCTTTTTTTTTCCCACCTTTTTCAGTTTTGTCCTGATATATAAAGCAGTGATTGGATATGTCAGAGACTTCGCCTTTACTCAAGGGAATCCGCAAGGATATCGTGCTTGATCCATCAACTGAAGTGTCTGGTTTGATAGCTTCTGAGCTTGAACAGGAAGAACTACTGAATGACCCAACTTATAACGCTACAGACAACGATATCGAGGCCCAGGTGACCAATGAACCTCCTGAATCGTTATCACAGTCTCACATCAACCTCATCATCGGTTCAATGTCTGTTGGTGTGTTTTTGGCGGCATTAGACGGTACAGTTGTTACAACGTTGGTATCTCGTATAGCATCCGAGTTTGACTCATTACCAAAACTTTCTTGGATAGCCACTGCTTATCTGTTATCAAGTGCAACTTTCCAACCGTTATATGGAAAATTATCTGATATCTTTGGTCGTAAATCCCTTCTTTTATTCTCCAATTTAACATTTGCACTTGGTTGTGCCATTTGTGCCCTTGCTACAAACGTTAATATCCTTATCATTGGAAGATTTGTTAGTGGTATTGGTGGTGGTGGTTTGACTTCATTGGCAAGTATTACAACATCTGACGTTGTGGCATTGAAAGATAGAGGTGTTTATCAAGGTATAACTAATATTGCATTTGCTTGTGGTTCTGGAGCTGGTTCTTTACTTGGTGGTATCTTTGTTAATCATCAAGAAACTTTAGGTGGTTGGAGAGGTGCATTTGCATTCCAAGTACCAATTACTATATTCAGTACAATTGCCATCCAAAAATATTTATACCTTCCAAAGGGATCTCCAGGTCTTGGTGTCTCTGGATCAGATATTACAAAGAAATTAAGACTTATTGATTGGTGGGGGTCTGTCACTTTAATTGTATTCCTCTTATCATTCCTTAGTGCAGCTTCGTTTGGTGGTAAGGAGCTTAGTTACTCCAGTTCACAATTCATTGGTCTTGTTATATTGACATGTATCTCTTTAGGATTATTCATATTTGCAGAGGCAACTGCAACTGCACCAATTTTACCATTACATTTCATGAAGATTCCAACGGTTACAGGTGTTTCTATTTCTTTGTTATGCTTTTGTATGACAAATTTTGCAATTTATTTCATTATTCCAATTTATTATACCACTGTCTTCAATCTCAACTCTCAACAAATTGGTTGGAGATTCGCTCCGAATTTCTTTACCATTATAGCCGGATCTCTTGGTGCTGGTTACTATATGAAATCTACTGGTAAGTATTATCATCTTTTGTTAGTATCTGGAGTTGTTGCAGTATTTGGTACTTTAAGAGTAGCATGGATCAATCCATCTTATTCAACTTTTGAACAATATGCCCTATTGATCACAATGGGTATGGGTGTCTCTGTTATTATCACTGCTACGTTATTGGCACTTATTGCTGCTGTTCCACATGAACATCAAGCTGCTACAACATCTATTTCTTATTTGTTTAGATCTTGTGGTTCAACATTAGGTGTTGCTATTGGTTCTGCGATTATGACTAAAAGACTCGATACGGAACTCTTTGAAAGAGTGATGTTCTTCCTCGGTCCAGAACATACAGAATCTGAACTTTTACACATTATTGATAGAGCATCACATAATACTGAATATGTTAATGAATCTGCTCCTGAATTTGTTAAAGAGGCATTGATCGCTGCATATGGTATCAGTACCAAATATGCCTTCAAGTTTTGTGCCATCTCTGCGATTGTTGGATTTTTCAGTTTGTTCCTTATCAAGGAGTACACTTTACATAGTACTTTAACTAGAAAGTAAATCCTATTTAATAGACAATTAATAAGAAAATGGGGTGATTACGTAAGTTAAGGGCGTTACCCGGCATGGTATGGGGACACATGTTTCCCCTTGGCAAATTTGTGGACGTTTAAGTTTGCTTTTTCAGTTTCTCGAAGGCTCTCTTTCCACCACGTTTTTTTAAAAGTCCTCTTGTTTAAAAGCAAATAAATCAATTACAAAATGTCCAAGGTTTTCTTCGAGGTTACATCTGACGGTAAGTTCCATAATTGAGAAAGAATCGATTGCAGATCTGTTTTAGATCTCCGTCAATTGGTAATCTGATTGAAAGTTATGTCATGACAAGAAGCTGCAAGGGTGGCAAAAATTGGCGTTTTTCCCTATTCAATCAATTCTTCTTATTTTTTTTCTAAATCTGTTACTAACTGCTTCAAAAAAAGGTGCCCCAGTTGGTAAGATCGTCTTCCAGTTGTATAACGACATTGTCCCAAAGACTGCTGAGAACTTCAGAGCTTTGTGTACTGGTGAGAAGGGTTTCGGTTACGAGAACTCTCCATTCCACAGAGTTATCCCACAGTTCATGTTGCAGGGTGGTGACTTCACCCGTGGTAACGGTACCGGTGGTAAGTCCATCTACGGTGACCGTTTCCCAGATGAGAACTTTGTCAAGAGACACGACCGTCCAGGTCTTTTGTCCATGGCTAACGCTGGTCCAAACACCAACGGTTCCCAATTCTTCATCACCACCGTTCCATGTCCATGGTTGGATGGTAAGCACGTTGTCTTTGGTGAGGTCATTGAGGGTTTGGACGTTATGAAGAAGATTGAGAGTCTCGGTTCCAACTCTGGTGCTACCAAGACCAAGCTTGTTGTCTCCAAGTCCGGTGAGTTGTAAGCTTCTTGTCTTCACCTTTTATATGTTTCTAAAAGATTTACTTCTTTATATATTTGCCTTTGTAGTGAAAAATTAATAAAAAAAAATAAAAAAAAAAATTATGTGTCAAAAGTGGTGAAGCGGCAAGTGCGGGAAGAACTGTTGATCGAGTGGAAACCCCCTTTCTTGTATTCATAACCCCAATATATTTTCTTATATTACCAATTTCGTTATGAGTTTCTCCTTTTATAACATCCGTAAGGCAGCCCGAAAGGCACAGAACTCCTTCTTCGACCCTTCACAGCCGGAGCTATTGGTAATACGCAAAGCTACTACGACTGATAGTTGGGGTCCATCGCCACAAGAACTAAGAGATGTTATCAATCAAGGTGAAGTTGTTGGTTCGATGAGGATAATTGATGTTATATTTGAACGTATCAAAGAGTACTTCTTTAATAGAAGTGGAGATTCAACGTTGTACTATAACGCGGTTCATTATATGAATAGTGGTAAAGAATGGCGAATTATATTGAAATGCTTAAAAGTTATTGAATATTTAATCATTTGGATGGATGATTCCATAGTGGATGCATTGAGAGAACATATGTCAACGTTGGAGTCACTGATAGAGCAATACAAAGAGAGGTGTCAAATAGGAAGTGATGAGGTAACAAGTACAAAATTACAACAAACTGAACAGTATAAGGCAGTGGTTGTACAAGCTGAGATTGTTGTTAAGCTTATAATTGATTCAAAATCTAGGAAGAAAGCTCAAGAGATAGCAGTAAAAATGGATGAGAATCTTGTTGGTGAAGGAAATGGCGTACGACTTGTTAAACAAGAAGTACCTTCTTATATGTCAAATTTTAAAGAAAAGAAGTTAAACAGATCAAAGATTGAACATTCTAACATCAAGAGTGAAGTTAGAAATTCATTTGCACATGTTTATCATAAGAAGGAAGTACGTCCAGGGCTTTATCAACCAGCTGGTAATGTACCAACTGCTTTGTATGAGAGTGAAGAAGAAGAAGAAGAAGAAGATTGACATTATCTCATATAGTTCTATATACATATTTCCATGTCCATTTAGATCATTTCTGTAGTTAACTCTTGAACATTTGCACGTAATTCTTCAATATCATCATCACCAGCCAAACCTTTTTCAAAGATCTCTTTACCTGTCATTTTACCACCATGATAAGCTTGTTTACGTTTCTCAATTCTTTCATCGATGCCCATATCTTTTCTGAATTTCAATCTCCATTCTTCAAATGATTCTTTTGTAACTTTTGTACCATAAAACTTCTTTTGTTCTTCACGTTCCTTTGCAAGTAACTGTTCATCATGTATTTTCTGTTGTGTTGATACTTTTGATTCAAATCTCTGTTCAGCCATATCTTTTAACGATGAAGTCAATGAAAAAATCGAAGGGATGCCTAATTGCTCTTCAGCTTCTTCATTAAGTCTTTTCAAGAATTCATCAACATCAGAATCATCAAATTCCACAATCTCTTGAATCACAATAGGTCTTGTACTCTTATCAACTTCATCATCGTCTTCTTCCTCTTCTTCTTCTTCTTCTTCTCCTTCTTCAGGCTCCAATTCACCAAACTCAACGTTCAAAATAGGAACAACTTCAGGATATTCCTCTGGATACACAACGGACAGAATGGCAACATGCCTGCGTTCTGATGATGTCTCTAATAGTAAAGTGATTTGGAAGCCCTCATCGTCCAGTTCAAACTCGTCAGGGTAAATCGACTGGAGAATCTCGATTTCCTGTTGCTGCTCCTCTTTATAGTCCATTCTTGTGTTCACTCTATTTATGTCCCCCTGGGTTCCCTCTTAGGTAGTAATTGTCGGTGTTGATCTTCTCGAAAATTTTGAAAAAGCTCATCGGCAACTTCAACCCCCCCAAGCAGTGTGAAGAGGAAGAAGAAAAGACAAAGAAGAAAGACAAAGAAGAAAAGGAGAGATGGATTTACAACAACTCATTGCCGAGACAAGGAAATTACTGGTGGTTTCACAGTTCAAAGAAGCGTTGAAGCTCTTGAAGAAGCAACGTCAAACTTACTCCGAGAACGTTCTCTTTTTACAACTTTTAGGTGAAGTTTACCTGGAAAATGGTAACGTTGAGAAGGCCTTCTCCTTATTGGAGCAATCGTGTAGTATGGATCCTGAAGGAGATGAAGGAGCGGAGAAATTCCTCTATTTGGGTCAAATCGTTGGAGGTAAACGTGGGTTGGAATTGATTGATCATGGAATTGCCATATTAACTAATAAATCTGATCCAAGGGATTCAATTAAGAAGTTAAACCAAGGTATCTTTGCTGAGATTGAGATTTGGATGACCGATTTGTGTATGGAATTGGAAGCTGAAACAAAATGTGATGAACTCATTGCACAATCACTTACACTTGATGATAGTAATCCTGAAAGTTGGTCATTATTAGCAAGTATTAGAATCTCTCAACAAAGAACTGATGAAGCTAAAGAAGCTGTGAATAAGAGTTGGTTGCTCTTTGAACAACGTAAAACTTCATTAGAAGAAGGTTTATTAGATCAATCATCTGGTGAATACGTTGAAATGATTCAACCATTATTGACATTATCAAGATTTGCTATTGAATTATCGTTATATGAACTTGGTTCAATCATTGCATCTAATGTTAGAGATATTGATGAAGATAACATGGAGAGTTATTATTTAGAAGGATTTGCTAATTATCTTTATATTAAAAAAACTCAATATGATCAACAAATTGGTGAATTTGATCCAGATAAATTTGAAAAATTCACTCTTAATAACGTTAATGGATTCGAAGAGAATGCTAAATTAGCTAAAGAGGCATTTGATATGGTTTTAAAATTATCACAATCTCAAGATGATGTTGTTGAAGAGATTGTCCAACATACTAATGAGTTGTATCAACAATTAGGTGGTGTTACATTGGAGAATGATGATGATGATAATATCAATGAAGATAACTGGGAAGAGATTATTGAATCTGATCAAGAGTAATCTTGTTATATTACAGGTGTATACAAAAAGATGTAAACATATATATAGTACAGATGTAGATTATAAAACAAGGTCATATGAGAAGAAAAAAAAAAAGGCCATTAAGTCGTTAGGACATTAAGATGAAATATATCCTGGGATATATCAAGATGTGAGAGTTGTGTCATTATATCATTTGATATCAAGTTTTTCCACTTGGGGAAGTTCATTTTCATCTTCATCAACCCAATCACTCTCATCTTCTTTCTCTTTATCAGGAATAATGTCACCCAGTAACTGTTTAGGTTCATCAAGTATTTGAACGTATTCTTCAGGTACTAATCCTGTTTCTCCCATTTCATCTTCAGCAACAAGCCAACCTTGACCATGTCTATAGGATATCCAAATGACTTGACCTTCTTTAAGTCTCACTTCATTATCATTCTCGGGTTCAAAATCAAATAATGCTATAGCTTTACCATGAATCTCCGACTCATCGATATTCTCATCTTGATCAATAACCCATGGAGGACCATCTTCATGCCAACTCGATACCGAGCTTCTGTATTCTTCCTCACCATAGCCATAATGAAGCTGATCTTCAGGCCCATAGCCAAAATCTCTTACAGAGAACACAGAGTGAGGCCTCAGTGTTTCCATCTTTGCCCCGTTGGTGTCTCCCTCCTTTCAGTGCCCGGTGTTATGAAAGCTTTGTCTTGTGACTTTGTACTACTCTTTCGCGAATTTTACCACTAACTATCATAACATACTAACTAACTAACTATCATACTATAATATTACCTATCATACTATCATACTAAACTAACATACTATCATACTAACTAAGATAATATCAAACTGAATATATAAATGACAACCAACCACCGTCCAACACTGGAAAGCAGAAGGGGAAGAGAACTTCAACCAACTTCAATAGTTCATGCTAGGGCATTACCAGCACATAAACAACTGAAATATCGTCAAGTTAATACAACAGATGCTAAAGAGAAACTTGATGAGTTGAAGAAAGAGCTCATGGAGAGAGAAAATGCTGTTGAAGTGGAGGTGGAGACATATTCACAGAAGAGAAGAAGAATACAGGAAGAGAGTAAGAACTTGGATGTTTCTGATGATGATGATGATAAAGATGAAGCTGATGAAGAGAGTGAAGATGAAGATAGTGAAAATGAAGATGACAGTGAAGATAGTGAAGATAGTGAAGATGAGGAGGAACTACTGCTAGAATTACAAAAGATCAAAAGAGAACGAGCAGAACTACAAAAGAAACAAGAAGAAGAAGAACTTAAAGCAAATGCAATCACTTCGAATCCTCTATTGAATCAAACAACAGCAAAGAAATCATGGAGACAAGCAACGGTATTTAGGAATACCACCGTTGCATCAACAAAATCAGATGATAACTATGTGAACGATGCCCTAAGGTCAGATTTCCATAAAAGATTCCTTGATAGATACATTAAGTGACTTATACTTATACTTATACACTGTTGTATTATTATATACTGTTATACTGTTATACACTGTGTATTATTATATACTGTTATACTGTTATACTGCTATAGTGTAAATGTATAGGGTTTGTAGCTCATCGCGAATAAATTTTGTTCAACACTTCACACACTCGGAACAGTCAGGTAGGAGGGCCTCGGAACAGTGAGGTAGAAGGGCCCTGGAACAGGTAGAAGATGGAGAAGCAAGTTAATGTGTGGCACTTCTCCAAGATTGTGCCCAAGGAAACGAGAGATCGTCTATTGGAGGAAAGACTCATGACAGTACGCTTAGGTCTTCGAACTGTTCCTACTCAAGATCAACTTCAACAATACAATACTTTTCTGCAAAAGGAGGCTCGCTTGTTGATGGAAGGACCACCGGATGTGAAGTCGCTGGTTGTAAGGAAGAGAAACCGTATAGACGGACAAGAGAAGACTTATAAGAGGACAAAGTTGAATGGAGGTATCCCAAGAGTACCCATAACTACTGCAAATGATGAAGATGATTTGTTGTTGGATTATCAAATATCACCTGATGATGAATTGACAAACTCTTATATAACAGAAGAAGGGTCTACGTATAGTAGAAGAAATGCATTTACTTTAGGTACCCATTGGTCTGCTCATGAAAAGGAAATCTTCTTCACTTTCCTTGGTCGGTATGGTATCAATAATATTGATAAATTGCAAAGGCATTTACCAAAGAAATCTCATATACAAATCATGTGTTATTACAACATATTACATGAGGAACTTTGCTATTTGAAATCCAAAAAATCATTTACACAACTTATAAGGTATGATGAGATACCAGAGGCAGCTGAAGTTGATCCTTTGGTTATACGTATTGAGGAAGATATTGCTAAAGGGTTAAACAAATTGACTTCAATGGCTAAGAGACCTACTAAAACAGATGTTGACTTATCACTCATTAAGCATTCCGACTTGAAAGATTATTCCCAATTCTATATAATGCCACATTTGAGATCAATCACCGGTGATAATCATAGATCTATTGGATTCTCGAGACATTCTTATAAAGAGATCAATCAATCCATAGAAAAGATCACAAGGGATATAACTACAAGACTTGTCAAGAACAAAATCCATGGAGAGATAAAAGAATCCGAAAGAAGAGCCACTGCAGAATCTGGTATTTTGACGTTTAATGTTAATGAGAATGACGTTTTGAAGGCAGTTTTACAATTAAATCTTCAAAGACCACTTTTGAAAAGATGTCTATACAAAAATATGGATAAGAAGTTTGCATTCCAAACTATTGATGAGGATATACCGGAATCTGGGTTAATTGATGAGTTTGGAAGAAATCAAGCACAATGTGTTAAAATACCTATAGTTGATCCAAGACCGGATCAGTATGAAAAATTAAGAACGTTTGTTTATAATAAGATAATGTCTGGTAATCCTGAGTTATCATATAAGGAGTTACAACATGAACAAGAAGAAGAGATCTTTTCAAAGACCAAAAAGACTGGAGAGTTTATCGTGGATGACCATAGAGAAGATCGTATATTAGATAATCCAACTGCATGGTACATGGTGATGAAAGAGGCTGAGAACATAGATAATGATCATTCAATACTCAAGACTCTTCGTCAAACGGAGTATCTGGAAGCAATTGGCTTGACTGAAGAATATCAAAAGAGATTATCGGTATTTGAAAAGATCTTACACAATGAACAGAAAGCCATCGATATCGGTTATAAGAAATACTTGCAAAATCACTACGATTATATCACCAAGGGTGAAATTGATGAGTTTTATGAGAAACGGGAATACTTGACTGATGTTCATACTTATATTGAAAACGGTCTTAAAGGTAACTTGTACCAAGATGACCCTAGTAAATGGGCAGCTGAACAATGCTCAAAGGAAGTAACTGATGATATGTTATTGGTATTAAACTACACATTCCCTGCTTATAAATGAAAACTACGATAATGAATACCTTTTTATACTTTTTTTTTTTGATTTGTATTATTATAACAGTAAAAAATTATAAAGTTGTGTCATGAAAGTAGTACCGAATTCAATGGCAAGAATGCAAATTATGTGTGGAGTAGGGGATATCTGATATCATCAAATCATTAGTCTATAAGCATTTCACTCAATTCTGTATGCGTTGTTTTTTTTTCTTTTGTGTGTGTGTGTGTGTGTTGTATGGTGTTGAGCTTCAGTTGGTAGAAGCCTTTGAAGATCCAAAGATTCTCTCTTTGAAGACACCAAGAACATTCTTAACCAACGGCCAGCCGTTATCATTTCTAACAGCGTCACCATTCTCTTGGAGACGTCTGAGCAAATAGTCCTTAGTTTCAATTGGTGGACCCCATGGAACGTACTTGATAATGTTCTTAACACCATGTTTTGTGATCAACTCAAAAGTGACATCGTCACACATACCGAGTAATTGACCCAACACAACATTAGACTTGAAAGTAACGTTTCCATTAGATGATGCAAGAACATCAGTGGCATATTTTTGAGAATCAGCGTTATGAGAGGCAACGACCAAATGACCTAACACAGAGTGTTCTGGGTCCTTGGAAAGGCTATCCAAAACATATTTGATACCAGTATTATAAGAGATGTCTGTATCCTCCTTTGTGTTGTGAATAACTGATCTGTCACTCTCAGAGTGAATGTAAGCACCTCTAACAAGTTTAAGACCAGCTCTGTAACCGCCTTCTTGAGCAAGTTTCTCCTCCAATTTGACAATGTCCATTGATTGTTTCAAGTACATTTGGACTGTACCAACGACTTGAACGAAACCGTCTTTTCTGTTGAATTTCTTGAACAAGTTACGTTGCAAAACGTAAACTGCCTGTTGAAGGGCAAACTTCTCAGCATCAATAACAGAGACAAAGAATGGTGATTTACGTTGTGGATATTTGATAAGCAACTCTTTGTTAAGTCTGTCGATTTGTTCTGTAATCTTTGAACAGTTATCATTCAATTCTTTCCATTTAGCAGCATATTCTGGTTTATCATAATTGAGTAAGACATTAGCAGGGTCTGAGACAAGAGCAGATGGTTTAAGAGCAATATAACCTGGTGGAATATCGTTAAGTGTTTCTCTACCTGACTCGATCATGGAGACAATATGTGGTTTAAGAATGTTATCAATGGAATCAGCAGTTTGTTTGACAAGATCGTTAATATCAATGTTCTTGATACCTTCAGCATCTTCAACTGTATAAGAAAGCATCATGTTGTTGATACCTCTCTTTGAAAGTTCATTACCGGTTTCAATGGCTTGCTTTGGAGTAGCACCACCACAGTAAATCTTACCAATGAAAAAATCAAGAAGTGGTGTTGGGAAAAGTGGGAATGCCTTGATAACAAGTTGAAGGATTGGTTTGTTTAAAGTACAAAGACCAATACAAGCGTAGTTGAAGAGCATTCTGTTGGAAAGGGATTCCAAATAGTTTCTTGGTTGTGGACCAGCTGGTTGTGGTGTTGGCATAGAAACAGGTGGCATCAGAGTGGACTTCTTAGAAGCTGTTGTGTTGATAGTTCTAATGCACGTTGTGAGTGGTACATTGCGCGGTAGGCGACGGAGTGTAAAACCGAGCATTTTCTATCTGAGTTCGATTTTATGTTCAGTTTGAATGTTGAGTTTCTTTTAAGAAGATGGGGGGGGTCCTCTGCTTGTTTTTATATCTCTGGGGGGGAGTGCGCACCGGGGTGGGTATTATTCCCTCTGACGGCGATGAGATGATCAGAAGCATCGATGCCGCAGTTCCTGTACTCCGCGAAGACCGTTAAACGCTGGCACAAGCGAAATCGAAATTGGTTGATATAATGGAGGCAATGGTAAGAGAGGACGATAATTTCCAGATGGAAATGGAGAGATGAAAAACTGAATACCAAATTGGTTTTTATAAATTATATAACTGGGAAACAACAAAAAAAAAATTTAAAGAAACAGAAATACATATAAAAAGGAAGCCAACCCACCAAAGGAAGTTGTTGTCGCGTAGATTAGCACTACAGGGAGGTGCGGGAGGGCGCGAGGTTTTGACGCATTCGCTTGAGGATGCCGGCCGGGGAACACACAGACCCTTTGCCCGATCTCCAACCAGAAGGGGTAAACACAAGAGAGAGCAACGACTTCTGTTTTTTTCTTTCTAAAAAATGCACAATCTGTGCCCTCAGTGGAGTAAATAACGAATAAGACACACACAACACAATGGAAATCCATTATCCAATCTCATGTGTTATGTATTAGGGGGGACCGTGTTAATTGTTGTTTTGGGTTATTGTAACTCTGCGCCAGTGGGTTTGATAAGTGGGTCTTGGACGGAAGTCCCAGCCGAGCGCGTCGCTTGCAACCCCCCGGCGGCACCGAATGACCTGGGGAAGAAAAAGTTAAGCTGTGGAGGAACTCCATCAACAAACAAAGGAAGAAAGTATAACGAGCGCAAACCGTACAACACACCAGGTATCTGGCAGGATTCAACAGTGCTTCCCACGGTCAATGTCCACTGCACCTCGGAGGAAGCATGCACAGGTCTTCCGCCGTACTTTTGTTGGCTGTTGGACTTGTCGTAGGAGGAAAGTCAAGTGCGATGGTAAGAGACCACACTGTGACAGATGCATGCGCGCTAAGATCAAATGTGACGGTTATTACATCAAACTCAGTTGGTCGATGCCACTTACAAATCTCAGTGGCGAGTACTGTTCTCTCACTGGGAAACCGGTGAAAGGTGGTGATGAAAAACCTGGTGAAATTGAAATGCAATCAGATTCATTATCATTGAAGAGATCAAACATAGAATTGGTCCGTTGGTGGTTATATGATTTTTATCATGAAATGGACAATGCCTTGCTTGTATTGGAAAGAACCTCACAAGATAGATCGGGACCCTTTGGTGTCATACGGTTTAATCATGATTGGAATAATTTATATAAGACAACTACAGATTCATCAGTTAAAAAAGTGGAACACCCCATCACTCCACCTATACCAGTGGTTAATGCCAAAGTCACTACCAAGACAAGTACACAACGTGGACATAAAGTACTATCAAACTCATCAGATAAAGTAACAGCTCCGCCGGTACCAGAACTTCATGTATTACAACCATTTAGAGATATTACAACAAAGGCATTGGAACAAACCAGTATAATCCAACTTACAAAAGCCACTGTTGTGGACCACGGTTATCTGATTCAAGCATTTATTGACTCCATCCCCGATCTATTTGATTCCAATATCAAAGGGCGACTATCAGCAAAAGTACGAGAAATCACAGGTAACTACGTCATTACAGGGAAACCATTGGACTTATGTCTAGTCTTATCCATAATCACACTCATGTCACTCAGGAGTGCCAAATCCGCTGATGGGACTGCCATCTTTAAGGCAATTTCTTACAAACAAAAGATTGACTCCATCTTATCACAACAAAGCAGAGATTCCTTCCATATATACGAACCATTGGCATTCCTCTTGGTGTTATTGATAATGATAAACTCGACTCTTGGTGTTTATGACCCTCGTCTATTCCAGTTCCCTTTAGATGAATATCATTCTACAAATCCATTGATGCAGGATTATTATAGGTTTTATCAGTCCTCTAATGTGCTATTTAATCATGAAGAATTCCAATTTGATTCGAAATTTATGATGATCTATGCTGATATGCTTGACCCAGAGTATAACTTGTTGAATCAAACGCAAAAACCAAAGAAAAGAAAGACAACAATGAATGAAATCAAAATCTCTTCAACAGATACACCAGAAGATAAAATCATTAGAGTCCCGAGATATATAGATGAAGATCCAGATGATGACAATGAACCACCTCCACCAACATTCACTATACATTTTGAAGGAAATGAAAAGAATGGAAGAAAAAGGCCCCGTGTGAGCTCTCCAGATGAAGACGAGGAAGAGGACGAGGATGATGGTGATTACGAAAATGAGAGACATGAACGTGCACTCCACGATGAAGTTGATGAAGACAGTGAAACTGAAGGACTGCAAGATAATCTCTCATTGGTGAACGTCTTCACCCTCCCACCAATGGCCAATGATACCCCTTCGGTTTATGGAATCTGCAAAAGTTTGATAGTGTTGTACTCACACCTATGTCAGCTTGTTAATCACCGTCGTCACTTCGTTCAGGTAAACATGAATTCAAGAAATTTCGCCAAAGTCTGCGCCGATTTTGAAGATGTTTTGATGAGACAAGCGCCATCATATTGTCGTTCACAAAAGGATGAGCTGTGGTATCATCTCCTGGTTATTCTCTATTTCAAACTCGTTCGAAACTACCCAAAATCAATGCTGAATTATCATTTGAAAAAGATTAAAGATTCTGAAAAAATTGGGTTATTCAGACTTGTCTCTGCAATGGGAGGTGGACCATGGCCAGAAAGTGATGAAGTTTGGGGGAACAATTGGGTATTTAAAGAATGGTTGTGGAAGAATAGAAAAGACTCCTTTAAGGATTGGCACTACGATGAAGAAGCACCAAGAGGAATTTTCCTCTTTTAGGGCCTTGCACATTGCATTTTAATAAGTTACGAATTTACGATATTTTAAAACTGAAACAAAATTTAACAAATTAATCATAAAATCATTATGGATCTAAAACTCACTCAAAATCTTTTTATACCATGGGTGGCTCTTTACAGCATCTGTGTTTTCCTCTTCAACCACGTCCAGATCATGTCTACGGCCCTCATCGAGATCCACAGCACTGAGATCAACAACGTCGAATCCTGTGAAAATACCAGTAACAACATAAATCACAATGACGAACGGCAAAAGAATATAAGCATCAACAAAATCACCTGCGACAAAAGGACTTAAAGTTGTCCAGCCTTGAACGAGAGCAAGGAATATGTTGGCACCGAGACCAAAATATGCGATCCAAGGGAACATCATTGTCTTGTAAGGTAATTGATTCAAGTCAAAGCCTTGTTGCTTCCAAGCAGACCTTACCCTGATGTGCGTGTAACTAATGAGACCCCATACTATGAAGACAGCAACACCAGAAATGTTGACAATATACTCAAATGCATTGGCAGCACCAGTGGAAATGTTCATGATGGAGAGTAATCCAAGGAGATTCATAAGTGTAACAGCGACAACTGGAACACCACGTCTGTTCTTCCAAGCAATAATCTTTGGAGCCAATCCTTCAGATGCCAAATTAGTTAAAGTACGACTTCCAATGTAAATAGACGAATTGACGGCACTGAGACAAGTGACAAGAATAAAAGCATTAACGAGATGAGTTCCACTTGACCAGCCTGCATTAACAATGGCAATACTGATAGGAGATTTCAAAGCACGCTGAGAAGCAAGAAGTCCAGGATCATTGGATGGAACAGTCGCACCGTAAAAAATTGCAATGAATAAGTAGATGAAAATGATACGGAACATCGTTTGACGAATGGCCCTTGGAATCGCACGAGATGGATTCTTTGTCTCGCTTACAGTTGTACTAATTCCCTCAATACCACTATAGAAAGTACTGACATAGGTGAAAACTGAAGCAATACCTCTGAAGCCGTGTGTAAGTGAGCCAGGGTCATTCCAATAGTGGAATCCAAATGCCGGTCTGTCTTTGATTCCACCAGAGATGTAAATAATTGAAAAGATGTAATAGGCAATCAAACCGAAAATCTTGATGAGCGCTAACCAGTATTCAGCTTCACCAAACGCACCGACTCCGAGTAACTGGAAGCATTCAAAGAATATCCAGAATATAAGAATGTAACCATATAATGGGATCTTCTCATCAGTATCCCAAAACCTCATAATGGATGAGAGGGTGTTATACTCGTTACTGAGAACACAGAACCATACAATGACATAATTGTATCCTGAGACTGCACCCAAAGAATTACTGTGGAATCTTCTTGCCAAAGTAGAAAACCCATTTCCGCTGGGATAGATACTTATAATCTCACCAAGGGAAACCATAATAGAAAATGCAACGATACCAATCAAAATCACTGCAATGAGTAAAGCCAGAGGCCCACCAGTTCTCAATGTGATACCCGCACCGACCAGAATACCAGGACCAATAATACCCGCGAGAGCAATAAGAGAGATATGTCTATCCTTAAGATCTCTCTTAACACCAGTAACATCAAATGAGCCAGTCTCTAACGATCCCTCAGCAGATAACTCGGAGTTCCCGTAGCGTTCAAGATCGAGGAATTTGCTGTCATTTGTCCCCACAGCTTCAGTTCTCAGCTCATCATCATCAATAACAGACTTTTTCTTGAAGAACCGGGTCATTTCCAGACAACTTTTTTAGCTAGTTAGAAGCTTTGGAATAGGGCAGAAGTTAGAACGTAAAAATTTTAAACCCTTCTGTACTTCAAGAAAACTTACCTCATCGCCAACTCTACCACATAGAGACGCCTATGCAAATTTGTATCTGCAATGACGTTATAACTGGTTCGGGACACACTTCCCTGGTACGGCCACGACATTTTCTGCTCTTTTGCAATCTCTAACTGTCGAAAATTCCAAGAAAACGAATCAGCTTCTATGGCCAAGTTGGTAAGGCGCCACACTAGTAATGTGGCGATCCTGAGTTCGAATCTCAGTGGAAGCATTTTTTTTTGCATCCTAAATATTGAAAAGTGCTTAATATACCTCTTTAAATGAATTATCAAGCCCCTTATAGAAAAAAAGTACGTTGAAAGCGGTTCTACGCTGCTTATGTATTGAAGCAGCCCTCTTATGAGGCTTGTCATGTAACTTCTTAGCTAAATAGCTCCAGTAAACCACTTATCAAGTGGATACACCCGGACCTCTCTAGTACATCTGGACATCTCTAGATTATCTAGGCAGTTATAAAATGTTACTGGCTTAATTACTGATGGAAATTGAACATACTAAAATGTCTATTGTCCTGGAAAAGGTGGTCTCTTAGGGATAGTACCCTTAAATATCCCATAATCGGGAAAAAAAATCGGATCCTCAATAACATATGACACTTAAAAGTTCAATATCGAATATTTAATTACTCCATTTTCTGTAGAAATACAGAAATGCACTAGAACCGGAGAATCGCGCAAATTTTGCGAAATTTCGGGACCCTCGAAACCAGGACAGCCCGATTAGGCAGGATATTTTTTACCGGCCACGACTACCAATTTTCCCAATTAGGAAGGATATTTTTTACCGGCCACGACCACAGATCTCAATAGAAATGACCCGATTGGGATTCTTAATTGGGATTTATTAGTTGCATGCATATACTATTGGTATTAATAGAATGGTTATGATATTTGTATTTTTAGAATCAATTTGATTCCGGTTATAAACGATAAAGCCGAAGCTTCAAAGTAGCTCAAAAATCGAGCTGATTATGTAATCAATGATCTGAGAGCATAAACTTATCAATGCGAAAAAAGCTCCAAATTTTAGCATCAATTATAAAGATTAGCCATAACAACAACACCAGAAAATAGAATAGCAGCACAGATCACGACACAGGTCTTTAAACTAAATACTCAAGCAATTCGGAAGCAAACTCAACAGTAATCAGAACCTAGTAATATTGTTAGTATGTGAATCATTGGAAAGAATGGTCAGAAATCAAGAATTATACTCACGTGTTACCAGTCAACAAAGACTGGTAACCGACAAATAGACTCATGTGGTATATGTTAGTAATCTCGGACAAGGAGAAGAAAGATATAAAGGGGATACTTATCAGTAAATCACATCGTGTAAAACAACAACCACAGTACCAGATAACAATCACAACAAACAATCACAACAACCAGTTTCAAACTAACATGCATGGACCAGCATCAACAAGAGGTGTAGCATGACTCACCTGCCCAGACCAAAAGAACATACCTCAACGTACAGCAGATCGTATCATGGCAACAACAGAACAACAAACTCAGAAGAGAATATAACATAAACAACACACACCAGAACAGCCGACCAAACAGTAATCAACAAACAGACAAACAAACAAACAAACAAACAAAGCAGCATACCTAAGTTCACATTGGAACCTTAACCTAAGAGTAGTGACAACATATGATAGGCTTCTAGCAGTGGCCATATCACAGTTGATTTCAAAGACTGATGGTATGGAGAAAGAAGATTTGGGGTGGAAAGGAAACTGGAATTTTTGGGGGGAAAGGCCCCCTTTTATAATTTTCTGGGAATGTACATACCGGGGCTGTGTCTCTGCACTGATTCAATAATATTTCTTTTGTTGTTGTTGTTGTTGTTGTTTTTGTGGTGGTCTTTTGTCTTGTCTTTTGTTTTGTTTGCATGGAGCTGCGGCTACCTCACGGGGGTGCATGCATGATTACTATTGGCCCAAGCCCAAAACTGTGGAGGTGTTGTACGCACAACGACGAATTCGGCAGCCGGCGTGGATCCGGGCTGCAGATCAGCCGGATGCGGTCGTCAGTCTCCCAAACCCAGAACAGAGGTGCAGGTCTCTACATATCACTCTCCTCATAAGTAAATGTTTGGGACAAGTGCTCACTACACATGGGTCTGTCCAAATTCATCTGCAGTTATAATTTTATAATTGCTTTTGACTGGACATTCCATGGATAGCATTTGTCTAAACAGTTTGGGGACACAGAGAATGTACGGCAGCAGACAAGTGATGTAATATACACAACGCGTCACACGTCTTATAATATTGTGGTCTTTACTAGCTCTGTCTAGTGGAGACATTTGTAGTGTAGAGGTAAGGTTGGACTCTATTAGCAGTCAACTGAAGGTCTTGCCTTGAGCTTTGAGCCTGTAGTATCGGTGGTGGTAAGATCACCCAAGCCAGAGAAACACTGTAACCCTCACGGCCTCTGACGCGTCGTGGTGATCAAAACAAGCCCATATTTCCCAGTGATTTGATCTTTTCTCAGTAGTTTATATATGATATTAAGTGTGTATTACGTGTCAAATTGTCCTCTTATGAATCCCTCAAAAAATGGTGATCTTCTGAGGGCAGTACAAAAAGTTATCGACCCAACAGCCAGAGAGGTTTGTAAGGGCCCTCACTAAAGACGCGCCTCTATTGTTTACCCCCCGGCCCCGGCCCTCGGTCCTACCGATCGGCCGCGAAATAAATACAGAGAAACCACCGAATGCGGTAGTTCGCTAGCGGTGCTAACAGACAAGATTAGGTGTCCGGATGAGGTTTGGATGGGGTCTGGATGATGTTTGGAGGCTGTCTGGATGATGTTCAGATGTATATTTTTGAAATACGTTTAATACGATATCTACTCAACCACAAAAGCTAAAATTCATACAACTAATAGATCATATGTAGCTTTATCCTGTGATTATACTGATACTACTCTTATGGCCCAATTGTGGGTATTTGAGAGATTTCCAAGTCTGGGAAGTAGATTCTGTTCGAACTGAATAAAAAAAATAATGGACTCGCTCTTTCTGAGATAAATCAAAAATTTAGAAAACAAAAATGCTTTAATTTGATATTATAAAATAGCCAGGGAAATCAGCTTTACTTAAATCATATATTTACCATATAATAGAGCTATTAAGTGTATTATGTAAACTCTTTAAACAAGCTGATATACAAGCTGATCGCATGCAGCAACCTAGCGCGATAACCGCGCAGTATGGCGCGCACGCGCCCAGAATTAAAAATACATATAATATTAATTGATAGTACTTCAATTTAATATATATGATCAGTATTATACTTGAGATCATTAAATATTGAACAATTAGTTTGATACAGTTGATAACAGAAAGCAACCAGCCCTTTTGCAGCTGATAGAATTAATCAATTACAGCTTTAGTCGAAATACAAACACTCGTCCTATAACTGATAAGGCTATGAATCATTGGTGGGAATCCTTCCAGCAATTAGAGCTGAACAAACTTCAGGATGTTGAAGGAGATGAGATACGGATTCTAGGTGGGCCTAGAGAATTGGAATCAAAAAATTCAAAAATCTGTCTACGCAATGGCCTACGCAGGGAAACACTATCTGCTCTTTTGAACGTGGACTTTCAAGACCCCACAGTTAAGGGGTTTTGGGAGTTATTGTTTAACCTTTGTGACAATGTTGTCATATCTGTAACGCTTCTGGGGGTTGAAAGGATACATTTGATAGAGCAAGTTTCTTCAGAGACCCAAGACTCAGAGTTCGAGGAGGAGGAGGAGGAGGAGGCGGCACCGGCAGCTGATACATTCAGAAATGAAGTCAAGCAGATGTTGTCAAGATACCACTTTCTCCACAATATCTCTCTCATGTTTCCTGAGGGAGAAGATGCATGCGAACGAATAGTGAACTTCATTATAATGAATATGGAGTCTTACTTCTTCCTTCGAGAAGGCGAAATCCACCCCAACGCGGTATATGTTGTCCTTCTAATTCTGTGTGGAAAATGGACTACTAGGCTAAGTAACTGGGTTAAACGTGACTCTGGGATCAGTTGGAATATTGCATCAGATGCCTGGATTGAGGGTCAGCTCATGGGCGATCCTACGAGGATATTTATCGGCGCTACGAGACACATTGATCCAGTGAATGTAACATTTAGTCTGGGAGGTTATAGTGCAAACAAGATACTGGTATTCACTAACGGAGTTCCCACTGAAAAGGGACCTTTTCAGAGGGTCCCTTTACAGAGACCAATTAATGTCTTCTTTGCGGTTCTGACTTCCAATCATCGTACACTTATCAATATGGATGAGTGCCAAGCCAATGAGCTATCACTTGCTTTCATTCACAGAAGTATGGCTTCTCTATTGCGGTTGGACGAAAGTCGTGAGTATATTGGGCTACAAGCCCTTAAAGAAAAAGCGTATGTGACATTAAAAAGTGCCTCAAAACATAGTCATGTAATGGACTGTTTATCGGACAAGACGTATACGATTAACGAAATTCAGATCTTCGGGGAACCACATGATTATGATGAGTATATGTCACGCAGAGACAACGCTGAGATGACTGATGACCAGTTCAGGGAAGTCCTGATCAGAATTTCTAACGGTGAAGAAGATGCCGGAGTACAGGAACAAGTCCCGAGACAAGGAGATCCAGAAGAGTCAGACCACGAAGACGATCCAGAGCTTGACAGACATCTCAATTATCTAGGAGATGAAGTAGAAGATACCGAGGTGAAAGGAAAAGCTGTCAAATACTTCAGAAAGTGGCGACCGGCAGCAAAGAGATTGTCCCAAAGCCTATCGTCTTTCAATTCCTTACTGGAGTTGCAAAAACTAGCTCAGGGTAAAGATTCAATGAAGGATGTTGACACTAGACTCAGGCTTAATATGCAGTGCTCAATGATAAGAGAAGGGAGTGGTGAACAAGATCTCTTAACTCGACCAGTATTGGCTCTAGGCAAGCTGATGACCAACGACGAGACAGGTCCGACAGCAGAAGCCGAGCCCTCCATGGAAGACTTTGAAGACCATGTTGATCAAACGCTTTACCATTCATCGAAGATGCAGAGACATGCTGAAAGATTTACCAATACTCTTATGAAGGACATGGAACATCACGGGCTGGTTACAGTAGTGAGGATCTGTGAGCAATGTAAAGGAGCAACGAACTATAACCTCCATGAAAGCCTCAAAGTTGACGGAGGATGGATGTGTCCAAACAAAGGCCTTTGCACAAAAGTCAATAAGGATAAGTCTTCGGTAGGGAAAAATTCATCACTACTTGTCTATACGGTTTCACTTGAGGTATATTTACAGAGGTTGTTTGCAGATCCCATCAGCGCAAAAATAATCCAGTCAAACTCGGTGCAGTCTACTGAGAATTTGAACTCAAGATTCATGTCATTCAAGGATGGAGATTTTGTTAAAGAGGCAAAGGAACTTAAACTGGCGTCTTTTGTTGGAAGAGAGGGAATGTCGGAGACAAACAAATTCCGCGCCCCTCTCTACCCGCTGATCAATCGCGACAGAACCTACTATGGAACAAACGGTGACGATATTACCGTAACTCTCATATTGTCCACTGATGGAATTGGAATCGACAGACGGAATGAGGTATGGCCCATTGGATGCTCTCTGATGGAGCTTGGTCGTCTAGCTAGCAAACAAGATTATATCTTTCATTTGGGGTTGATTTCCACCGATTATCAAAGGAAAGAAGGAGCAGCTGACGGCTTCAGGAGATCTGTTCGAACTATAAACGACTGGGGCTCAATCGATATCTTCTTGAGTTGTTTAGAAGACGAGATAGCAAGACTGACAGTCAATGGAGTGGATGTTTACGATGCGAATCTGGATAAAATCAGAACAGTCCGAGTCGTAATGGGTCCTGTTGTTGGGGATATACCCGCTGTATCTAAGCTCACTGGGGCTAGAGGGCATGTATCTGTGTCACCATGCAGATCGTGTGTTCTGTCTACTGTCAAGGTGAAGAAGAGTGTTGATACTGAAAATGGAGATCCAGATGGTTTAATGAGTGAGTTTGACTTCAATATAATCTTATCAAATGGAGAAGCCTTGAGACGAAGTATGTCATCCCTCGAAAGTTTTTTTGATTTTATTCGGAGGAACGAGCTTGAAAGTTCCAAGATTATTCGTGGCGGTGGTGTTTATACTAGTAAATGGTTCAATCTCCCTAAGAAATCTAATCGATACAAGAACTTGTCAGACAGAATGATTTTGGATTACGAGAAAACACTATCCAGAAGAGGGTCAGTTGCTGAGGGGGATAGAAATAGAAATGCCACGAAGACAGGCATGGAACTGTTGAGGAAGTTCACTGGATTCAACCGTGTCAATAGGCTACAACGCACTGCAACTTGTTCTACAAGCGTTTCTTCATATGTACCATCTGTTGATGTAATGCATAGTTTACTGGAGAACAATCTCAAGTGTTTTTTGCGGCTCCTGCTGCGTGACAATACACCAGGAGGAGATGATCCGGTTGATGGAGTCACTTTAGAATCAGCATCAGCAAGCAAAATGAAAACACATGTGCTACCTAATTTGTCAAAGCTAAGAAGTTCATACGGTGAGCATATGGATTGGAGAACACTGAAGATGATTGGTGATTATAGACCCAAAGCAGAGCAGCTGTTGATGTTCGGAATAAACTTACCTACGATTTTATTTTATATCGAAGAAGGCAACTTATGTGATCGATGGATGGACATTATTATACTATTCAGGGAGATCATGGTGGTGGCATTCAGTCACAACATTCCAAAGAGTGACATGAGTGAATTCGAGGGACTTGTCAAGCAGTTTGTAAAACGTATAGAGAAGTTGTGCAAAAAAAAAGATATTCAAGGCGTGATTACGTTGAATATCCACGAGATGATTCATTACGCTGACCAGATAAGAGCTTACGGTCCTATGGTAATGTTGAATACGTTTGCAAATGAGCGGCTGGTCGGACAGATCAAAAAAGCAAACAATGCAAAGAGGGACTTTGCGAAATCAATATCAAAGATTCATTGTGGCTATCGGGAAGGATTTCTTCTGATCAGTCAAGCTGTGAAGCTCCATATGCCTCGAAACAACAAAGTGGGTGATGAGTCCCAATGGCTTCCTGATTCCGTAGACCCTCTACATTTCTTGACAAAAGATATACGGTCGGCACAGTATCCATCAGATCTGATGGGGAATATTGAATCTGAAGAGAAGAAGGAAGAGGTTCTTGAGCACCGTGAGCAATACATCCAGCAACAAGCACGGAAAAGGAGAAAAATTGACGCTAGAATGAATCACCAAAGACCCATATTTGACATACTTAAAGATGCTCAGCTTACCCAGAAGTTGGCAAAGGCAATTGACCCAGAATCTGATTTTGGCGGTGAGATCACTATCAATGCTATACGATTTCGATCAAATTGTGAGGTGATGCTAGCAGGATACAATGCCAAAGATGTTGATGCAATGTACGAAGAGTTCACCGCTCCAGTTCAGTCCGTTCCCATTTTGAAGAAATGGATATTACCTGTGGAAGGCGAGTTAACCGAAGATAGCCACTTGATTAGAATGGATCAGGTCTCCAGTCATGATGAAAAACGGGGTGGGATCGAGAACGTTTGCCTTATTAGACATGCTGATATGCAAGCCACCCCTCAGTCTCCACCAATTCCCCGATTAGCATACCTCATAGCACTCCTAGACATTGAACTTGAAGATGGATCTAAAAGAACAGTTGCTATTGCCGCTACTTTTGGAGGAGTGACTCAGAATTTTGCAGAACTGAAGACTCCCATGCCGGATGGTCAGCCAAGTAGGTTCTTTCAGAACTACATGATCCACAACATTGAGGAGCATCGGCGTGGTGTCATAGATCTGTTCCCTGTTGACGCAATAATGTGTAGCTGTGGAGTGGCGGAGTTGGAGATCAATACAATAGTGGGGAGAAGAAAGGATGCTCATTTGTTTATGAAGGAAACGACTATGAATTATGCCAGGGTGTTTGAGTCAGCTAGCATCTTCCGCTGGTCACCTTTGCCACCTTTGCCACCTTCGCCAAACGCTGATGATAATCCTGTCGAAGATGGCAATTCCGATTCTAATTGAGAATGAAATAGATTGCTCTGTTGAGAATATATGGTGATATTAAATAATTTTCTATTAGTAGGTAAGTATAGATAGATTAGACCGGCTGATCTTCGCGCTCGTTCCCGCACAAACTGATCCGACTGCCGTGGAAGCTGTGAGCGGGCCCGTACCGTTTCTCTGGGTTGTACCACTGGACAACAACATTATCAAATGACATCGAAAACAGTCTCCTAGCTCCAAATATGAAAAGTTATACCGTTGATGTCTCTGATTACCAAATATTATTATTTATAAAAATTAAAGATATCTGAAAATGTGGTTCTAAGTTAGACGCATATGAAGATAGTCATGCTTAAAGAGTGCCAGATACCCTCTTTTGATGTGACATAAAAGAGGTCCCCAAAGCTATTATTATATCTAGATCTTTTGCAAATATAGTATTTATTAGTCTGAAAGTACGTTTATGTTTTGAAGATGTTACTTTTACTATTGATTTTTGCTGAATACAGATATCTAAAACTAGCATATATAGGACAGTGCCAGATACCTAAACTTCAATCGCGATTATCTCAGAACTACAACTATAAGGTGAATAGGTATATTATATAGCAGATTTGATAAGGAAAAACTCTACAAGCCAAACAAAAAGTAATATCAGTTAATTAAGATTTCTATTCTTTGTTATTGAGTATTCAGACCGCCTTGTGCTGTAGTTATATCAATTCTGCTGAAGGGTATCTAGTGAGAGCTGGACACTCGGGACATCAGCGAATTGGTTTGGAGCGTTGGCCAATTTTGTCCGGGGAGCGCAGCGACAAACTCGCTTCCCATACAAGTGAGCACTGGGGCCAGGACAAGCATTAGAGACAAATCCCAAGAAGCAATTTAAAAATAAAATAAAGTAGAAAATCGTGTAATTCAGCCAATTACTGGCAATGTTTGTATGGACCAGTTTTTTAATTTCCGCCAATTAAGCTGTCAAATAATGGTTTCAAAAAAGGGATCTGGGAAAAGAGCTCGCTCCCCCATAGTGAAGGACTCTCAAATCAGGATAGCCTGACAAGGAGGATAAGTGAGCGCAATTAATTTTTAAATAAAGTGGATATTCTGATACTTTAGCTATTTCTCATCAATGTTTGTATGGGACATTTGTTAATTACTCTTTAAGTAAGCCGTGTTATGGGCATTTCAAATATTAAATTTCGGTCTTTCGTCTGTTAGCGCTAACAAAGGCTCCACACCAAAATGTCTACTTTTGGGGTCCGCATACAAGAATACATAAAATTGGTATCATTGAATAGCCAGATCAATGATTAACATTTACATACTACAATGTTTCCTTTGATTCCGTGGTTTAAGACGTGATATTCCTCACTCAATCAGAGGGGTTGGGTTTTCCCCCATAGTTAAGGATTTTGACGATCGCGGCCCCCATAGTAAATTCTCGAATCTCTCCGGTTCTAGTGATGGCGCGCGTATAATGCGCACGATCAATGTTTACAAACTTTAAATATATATCAATATATTGCTCTGTTTCCCTTTATAATGGTGAGAAGGTCTTTTTATTAATACATTCTAAATTTGTGGAGTTATCCCTGTTCAACATCCCCCCACTATCGAATTAAGCTGCAGTTCTGATCGCGGAACCGCGTGTGAAACACTGATCAATCTACTAAGCATGGATTGAATGTATAAACCGCTTATGAAATTAGAACGTATAATATACAATCAATCTTGCAGACATTTAATCATGATATGAGTTAAATACTCCTTAGATCAAAAAAGTAAAAAAATTTCAGTGAAAATCCCAATAAGCTGAACTAACTTTATGTATTAATTTTTTATTCAAAATTTTCAAAAAAAAAGAAGGAATGCCATTACCTGGAATCGAACCTGGGTTTGCTCGGCCACAACGAACTGTACTAACCACTATACTATAATGGCTTCTTCGAAAGTTTAAGTTTTAGGATTGGATCACATTGTAAAAGACTGTAGAAAAATACCAAAATATCGCCGGAAAGTGGCTTAAATGAGCACCTGGAAGCCTGAAAAGCATTCATAAAGATAGATATGACCTCATATAGCATGATGTCTTTAATATATTACACAAAACATGTATATTTGACTCCATGATGGAGGGAAATTGATCGCTCAAGCGGAATAGATCAAGTATCCCGCAACCTTTTTAGCTAAAAAGCTAAGGAGATTAAGGGAATTCATAAACACTGAACGGAAAGTTTAAGTTCATTGTCCTCTTGAGTAGATGGGTGGCTATTAGACAGCTAATATAGTCTATGAAGTGCTGAATAGAAGCACAAAACGAGTGAAACGGAAGAAATGGCGCCCTGGCCTAAACTCAATAATTTAAACGATTAAAGTAGCAAGATGATCGTATAATGAAGGAGCTGATTGTAGTTTGTGGCTTGCTTTGTGCTTTAATGTTCTTTACTGACGTCCAAGCGTGTATCAATAGCAGTTTGACTCATACTGAGAGGGATATATGATTAAGTATCGATAGTCTACCACTTCTTTTTAGATTTTGTAGAGTTTATATTATTACAACATATTCATGCAAGAGTGTGAAGTCCAATACTTTTACAGAACTTGAATCCACAAAGTCATTCTCTCATTTTTCATATTAGCAGCCTCCTGTGCTCTAGTTCTACTCTCTTCGACCGCATCTTCCACAGTAACGTCAAAGACGACCATGTTCAATCCCAAAGGAAGTTTAAGTTCGTACCTTGAAGTCAACTGTCTCGCTGAATCAGCATAGTGGATCGATGGAACAGGACTGACCCGTTCACCATTGACAGTGAGAGAAGCATGATGTTTCTTTTTAATAAGAGTGTCGTTCAGGCCAGCAGAGACGGAGACAGCACCCTGTTGACGATGTAATGGGATTGTGTAACTTGACACAGGGAAATCGGAAGCCATTATTCTATGCTCAAACCAATTTTGCATTGGCTGAATTGGTGTTGTAGTTGCCTGGACTGGTCTTAGTAGCTGTTTGTAAACACTTCTTGAGGATGTGATGAGAAGCTCCTGGATGAATGCATCTGAGGCAAGTTGTAATTGTTGTCTTGGTCTTGTGGATGGGAGAACCACTGCAGGTATTTCCCTTTTGATCTCTTCATCTGCTGCTGAATTCACTTCTTCATCTCCACTACTACCAGATTCATCATCATCTGGTCGTTGATCTTCACCGGTCAATGGGTTCAAGTAACCGTCACCCGGTATCTGTAGACCACCATTTCTATTGTGAAGTGTAAGACTGAGTTTGGTCTTTGGTGGCTTAATCTTAAGTCTAATACCAGATTGTCCTGATGGGGTAGATCTTTCCTGAAGTTGAGCCATACGAGCAGCTTCAATTTCTCTGTTTATCTCAGCCATTCTGGTATGGAAATAGTCTTGTAATACACGAGCATCTGAATGTAACAAACTTCCAACGTCATTATAAAGTTGAGCATTCTTCCATACCAACTCCACTTGATTTTGGAATTGACCCATAGATTTGACTTTACCAGCCAAGATATTTTCCTTAACGTTACCCAATGTCATTGGTTTCTTAATGACTTTGTAATAATCTGGGAATTCTCTACGACTCACATCTTTTGAGAATGGAGCACCAATATTTGTGCCATCCACTTCATAACTCATCAACTCATCAAGAACCATAAGGAATCTTGCCTTTTGTGTCATACCAGTAGCAGTACCAGGAGTTCCTGGAGTATTTATAGATGGTGTTGATGGTGGTTTGATCTTAATTTTCAATGATCCCTTAGCAGGTGTCGATTCACGTTCCGATTCTTTAATTTCCGGTTCGGGAGTTGGTTCTTTTGGAATTTTATATTGTTTAACTTGATCCTTAACAAAATTTAAGATAAGAATTGAATCTTTGGCAATTTCACTTTCTTCAAGGTTATAAGTGTTTGCATTATCGGCCATAAGTTGGAAATCACTTATGAATTCATCTGTTGATGAATATGTACTAACTTTCGATCTAATCTCACGAAGTGAAATAGGCGATGTGATATGATCATAATAATCTGGGAGTACTTTCTTTGATGGAAGTTCAATGAAGTTTCCAGCATTAGGCATACTTGAAATGACTTCAAGAGTTGACTCGAAGAAGGCAACGAGATCCTTATCGTAGACCTTAAGTCTCTTGGAGTCCCCTTCCTGCTTGATTCCTTCACTTCTTCTCTTTGGTCTGGCCATTGCTGCTGCTGCTGTTGTTGTTGTTGTTGTTGTTGTTGTTTGTGAAGCGGGAAACGCGTCCGCTTTTTTCATTTGAAGCTCCCTCCCTCTTTGCGGTACGGGACACACCACTATAAACTATGGGTTTGAGTGTATACCGGGGGGTGGGAATAGCAGATATTACGTAAGATTTAAGAAGTAAGAAAATCATTTGTCATTAACTGTAATAATACAAGAATCAATTGAAAGTGGCAACGAGTGGTCCTGTTTTTTCAATAGCAGTAGAAGTTTCCACCATGTTGAAAAGAGACTTATTGAGTTCTGTCAGTATACTTTTTTCCTCTGCTGTAACGTACTCGTTCGAAATCAACTTCGCCATCGACCTGCGTGGTTGGATAGTTTCATTCTCCTGTCCATCATTCTTTGTCAATGATTTTCTCAAAGATAAGTCTTGAACGGAGTTAGAAGGATTAAAGAACGTTGTAATATCTATAAGATTTCTTTGGTATGTTAGTTTTTAAAAATTTCCTCGGAGGTTTCATATCTCATGGTACTTACTCGCTTGTTTCTGTAACAATGGTATTCAATTCTTCTTCTCTTTTTCTCATTATTGATCCTTTATCATAGTCTCTTTATTACTTGTTAGTCATTCTCCTTCACACAAAAAAAGTAATAACAAAAAAGTAATTCAAAAGTGTACTTACAACTGTCCGTCATTGAGTAGAGGACTGTTTTCATTAAGCTTATTCTGGTGTTAGTATTTCTTTTCCGTTTGAAAGGAACGATAAAACTCACCTGTGATTGATCATCATCATCAATCCCTCTTAAACACGAGAGACAGATACCCATTTCTTCTTTATATAACTTATTCTTCTTTTAGATATCAGGAGGAATAACAAAGGATAACCTCTTATATATAAGATAAGGCAATCTGCTGCTCCACTTAAATGGTTTCAACAAGCAATGAGTGGGAAAGCTTATCAATTTTTTTTTTCCCTTCCCCAAACGCACACACTTCGCACTGCGATTGAAGAACAATAACCAGTTTTGAAACCATTTATCATATCTTATATAATCTGTTTAATCTGTTTATTTTGTTTTATTTACTTAATATATGAGGGGGGAAAGTCGGACTTTCCCCCCACAAAAAAAAGAGGTTTAAAAAAGTGCTTTCCAACTATACTCCGAGAACTCACACTGCATTGCCGGATTAGGAAGTCAACAACCTGCGTCGGGTGGGCAAAGGAAAAAAAAAATAGAGGGGGGGGGAGAAGATCAACGTAATGAAAGATGGGAAGGACATAAAAATAGTTTCTCTTTATAATTTAAGATGTTGACCACAAAGGCATATGCACAGGTATCCAGACGTCTTTTGCATACATCGTCCGTTCAATACGGCTTCATGGACTGGTTTTCCATGAAGAAAGATCAACAGAAGAAAGTTGAAGCTGAAGACACTTCCAAAGTTATTGAAAGAGCTGAAAATGATCAACTTACAGTTACAAAAGTTGAAAAAATCGAGTTTATTGGTAAGAAATCTTCAAAGGCTCATAATACAACACCAGTTTCCGAGAGACTTCAAGGATTTTATATTAAAAATTGGCTCAATCAGGATAAAGCCACAACAGCTGAACAATTTCAACAAATTATCTTTTCTTCATACACAAAGTTAACTAAGAAAACACCAAGTTCACTTGAAGAAGTTAACTTGGAGAACTTGAATTTGAGATTCCAATTAACAAAAGCCATTCAGGAACAATCAGGTTACATTATTCCTGATTACATTTTGACAAAGGCATCTGATGCTTCTGTACTTCAACATTACTTTGAAACACAAATCCTCAGTGGTAAATACTTGAACGTGAACCCAGACCATTTGAGCATCGAGGAATTGGAATTCTCAAGTCCGAACGTTTACATTCAACAACCAGTGACGAGTAAAGAGAGAAACTCCAAGTTCAAGAAGTTGTTGAAAGAGGCTAAGATCGCACAAGAGGAAAAGGCTAAGGAGTTGATTGAAGGTGTTAGAGTTTAAACAAGATGAACTGAGAATCAATAAAAAGGCAGAAACTGAAAAAAAAAAAGTGAATACAAACACAACTTGTACATATAATGAACCAAGTCTGTCTTTTTTTTTTGTTTTTCTAATAGAAAATCTTTCTCTCCCCTGGACACATCTATATATATATTACCACAATTTCTACAGTAGATAAAAAGTTCCAATAGATATATATATTAATAGAGAGAAAACAACGTCAGAGTCGTAGTAATGGTATTTAAAAAACGAGAGGATATCAAATCAACAAAAAAATTGAAATAGATCATTTTGATTTACCTAGTGTGAATGCAACAGCCAAGGCAGCACCAATTGCGATCAGAGCACCACCAATAACGGCTTCATTAGCAACACCTGGAATGATCTGGGATGGTCCCTGTGTAGGTTGAGAAGCCCTTGATTGTTTCTTCTGGTGATATTCATCCAAATCGATAGGATCATCTGGATGATGAATAAAGAGATCAGCTTTATCCAACTTTGAATTTCTATTAATCAAAACACAATCTAAAAGGTCTTGATCATTTGTGATAGCAATAACATCACTTTCATCGTCAATGTAACTGATTGCGAAGAGATCTCTGTTCAATTGATCCAATTCAGTAGAACTTAACTTAGAAATGACAACTTCTCTAAGATTAGCAATACCATCAACAGGTTTGATGGAGATTCTGTGAACTCTACCACCTGGTGACTTGAATTTGAAAGCAAATGGCGATTCTCTTGGGTCTTGATGATTCAAGATACTTGAACCACCATGTTGTTCATTTGTTACACTTACAGAGTCCCCTGGGCCCAAATTATCATGAATCCCATGAAGTGAGAATTGGTTGATTTCACTTTGACTTATATCTGGCATACCACCATAACTATCAACGTGACTATCTGAATGGATTGATTCAGTGTCATTATCCAATGAAGTCCAGAATTTGTTCCATGCTGGACCTTCGGCATTAGAACCTTCACCATCATCAGCTGTCTTCATCATAGAGATTTGATCCAATGTAGCATATGTCAATTTCAAAACCTCAACAATTCCAATGACTTCATCATCTTCCACAACAGGTAAATTCAAGTAATGACCATCAAACATCTTTCTTAAAGCTGCTTGAATAGTTAAATCTTTTGGTGCGACATCTGGTTGAGAAGTCATAACTCTAATAACACTAACAGTTTTTGGATCCAAACCTGCAGCGATGACTCTAAGAACAACGTCTTTTGAAGTGAAAATACCACTAACATTGTCAGATGCATCTTTAACCAATACTGCAGTAGTATGATTTTCTTTCATTAAGATTGCAGCTTCTTGAACAGTTGTCTTAACAGAGACATAACAAGGTAAAGTTGTTTCATCCAAGACGGTATCTAAAGTTGGACCACTCATGACATTCTTCAATCCTTCAAAATATTTGATAACTTGAAGTGGTTGTTGAGACATTCCGATTTCCATATGAACACCTTCTAAAGCATCATGAAGTTTTTTTGAAGATTCGTACATTCTTTCCAATTTTTCCATAGCTTCTTGATAACATTTAGTAATATCCAAAACACCAACAATTGCATGATTTTCATCCAAGACCGGTAAATGTCTAAAACCTCTTTGAACCATAAGGTTCAATGCCTCAGATGCCGGAGTATCAGAAGTTGCACACATTGGATTAGCAGTCATGATTTGTTCAATTGTAATTGAACCTGCATTAAGACCTTTACCAACCACTCTAAAGGCTAAATCCTTAGCAGTAAAGATACCAAGCAAATGATCATTATCATCAACAACAAGGATACAATTTTCACGTTTTGCACCCATTAATTGTGCCGCTTCATATGCGGTATAAGATGGTTTACAAACAACAGCTTCTGATGGTTTAAGAGATAATACTGAACCTGGATGAGAATTCTTAGAACGTCTCTTTTGGCCAGTAGTGGACTTACCCAATCTTTTCTTACTCAAATCATTCTCAACACGGCGTCTAATGGCTTCATCTCTCTTTGATTGTCTCTTTCTTGATTCCATAACTGAGGAATCCTCAAATGGAGTAGAACTGAGTGCACTTCCAGAAGCAGAAGAAGCCTTCTTCGGTGTTCTCAAAGCAGCAGACATCCCTTTGTGTGTGTTTCACACTCTGCTTTCTCCTCCTCTTTTGATGTGTTTTCTTTTTCGTTTTGTTTTCCTTTGAAAACGTTTTTTTTTTTTTTTTTTTTTTTTTTTGGCGTAAACAAAAACAGCCAAATCAAAACACGCATTTCCGCATTGGGTAAATTGCGAGATACACGCTCACCCCCTCCCCCCTCCTCCACACCCCTGTCACGTGACTTTTAAAGAGGTCCATCTTATCTTATATATAGAGGGAAAGGTCTCTCTCTCCACATACATTAGTGTTATAATAGTTATAATAGTTATATATGAGTGTATATTATGAACAATAACTGGGTTAACTATATATCCATTAAATGAGTATAATGTATACCCATTGTTCATCGTATTCCCATTGTTCACCCCATTGTTCTCCTTTCTCTCTTTTGTGTCACGTGTGATGGATAATCCAATGAGAGTCTGTGGGGTCAGCCCTCCCCCCTCAAGTATAAAAGGGAGAGGCCCCCCCTTCTTTTCCTTCCTTTTCCCTTCCTTTCTATTGGATCAAACACTACGATGACTTTCAATCGCATATACCAATTCTTAGCAAACAACTTCTCTGGTACAATCGGTGAATGGGTTGATGAACATACAAGGGATATCTTCATTGGGGCACTTAAGACGGGTAAACTACCTAATCATGTTGCCTTTATCATGGATGGGAATAGAAGATATGCAACTGGTAAAGGTGAACATATCAGTCAAGGTCATCAAGCTGGGGCATTAACATTACTTCAAATTGTGGATTCTTCTTTAAAACTTGGTATCTCTCATTTATCAATGTATGCCTTTTCTTTAGAGAATTTCAATAGAAGTCCAGAAGAAATTTCCATGCTTTTTGAATTGTTGATGATTAAACTTAATCAATTTTTAAATGAGACTGATAAGTATAATAATTGTACAAGAATTAAAATCATTGGTAATAGAAATTTCATTCCAAAAGATACTTTAGAGAAATTGGAAAAAATTGAAAGATTGACTTCAAAGAATAATGATATTACTTTAAACATTTGCTTTGCTTATACTTCTCGTGATGAAATATCTCATGCTATTAAGAGCAATGTTGAAGATGCAGAAATTGGTAAAATTCAACCACTTTTAATTTTACAAAAAAATTTAGAAGATCATTTTTATTATCCAAGGGGAACACCACCATTAGATTTATTAATTAGAACTTCTGGTCATACAAGATTAAGTGATTTTATGCTTTGGCAGATTGGTTCTCAATGTGAAGTTGTATTTACACCAACTTTTTGGCCAGCTTTTTCAGTTTTCCATTATTATTATCAACTATTGAAATACAGTTATAAAAAAGATGTTCATATTCTTAAATGGCATGAATGTTGTGATACTTATTTGTTTAAAAAAGAGTACATTCAACCAAATATCAAAGTTAATTTGAAAACCTTGAGTAAACCACCATTGGTAACTGTTACTGGTCAAATGACTAATTAAATTTTCTTTCTTGCTTTTTGCTAAATTCAATCAACTTTTAATGATAACAGTATCAACAATTGTCTTTATCTCTTTCTTTTTCCTTTCGGTAACTTTAGCTTCATCCATTTTTCTTAAGAATGAATTATAAACAACAACTTCTGCAACGAGAATTAATATACCAAAGAATAAACATAATAAAACTCGAGTATGTAATTTGAAAAACAATTCATTTGAAGTCCAATACCAAATTGCATATACAACTGATCCAACAGATATTAATATATTAATAATTGTAGTTAATTGTTCTCGTACTTGTTTTGCCATTTCATTAGGTGATATATAATCTTCATCTTGTTTAATTTTACCACGATTAACCAAATTTTGATATTCTGATTCTTCTTGTTTCAATTTCAATATATCCAATTGTTTTTGAAATTCTGGAGAATATTTCTTTATAATTTTTGGACTTGTATAAATTTCAAGTCCTTTTAATAATTCATTTAATGGTATATGTGTCAAATGCTTTTTATAAAGGTAAAGTATATCATTTGTAGTTATCCATTGACGACTCTTAATAGTCTCTTCATATGGAAGCCCCTTTAAATTCTCTTCCAAAGTCTTTGTTAATTTGAATTTCATCTTACTTTATATTATAAAGTAATTAACAAAGAGTAAATTTTAGTTGAGTCGCTATTTGATTGAGAGCCTCCCTTCCTCGCGAACACGTTCTATACACCCGGACATCTAGAACAACCTTTTCCGAACCTCGGAGATTGTGGCCTTGGGCGCGATATGAGGATGGGCACAAGCCGAAGCTCGGAGAACGCCCCCTCTCTCTCCCGGTCACATGGCCAATCACCGCGCAGGGGAGTAATCGGGCGGTAGGGGCCACAGTGTCACACACACTCAGTTTTCCAAACGGAGTGACCTTTATAAGAACGTAGCTTAAGCTATAAGAACACCTTTAACCATAAGAACACCTTTAAGTTATAAAGAAGGTCTTTTAGATCAAAAAGTATTACAAAAGTATTAAAATGTTAACAAGAAGGTTAAGATTACCTTTAAGAAGATATCTTTCTATAAAGACACTTACAACACCAAATGAAAATGCACTAAAATTTCAAATTGATCAAAATATCTTGGAAGATCAAGAGAAATCATTTCAAATAAATTTAGCTAATCAATCTCAATCACCATTAGCAACTAAGATATTTGAATATTCTAATGATGTTGAATCTATTTTAATTGGTTGTAATTTTGTTACTATTAATAAGAATGAATTTGCTCATTGGAATCAAGTTCGACCAGTTGTTGAATCTATTTTAGAATCTCATTTAAATAAGAAAGAACCAATTATTGATAAAAGAGAAATTGAAAAACAATCATTATTTGCAAATACAAATAAAATGACAGAAGAAGAACAAGAAATTTCTGAAGAAATTCAAGAATTAATTGATACAAGAATTAGACCAGCAATTCAAGAAGATGGTGGTGATATTGTATTTTTAAGATATCAAGCTGGAAAAGTTTATGTTCAATTACAAGGTGCATGTACTTCTTGTTCACTTAGTGATGATACACTTAAATCTGGTATTCAATCAATGTTAAGTCATTACGTTGAGGAAGTTGAAGAAGTTATAAATTTAGCTGAATTGGAATTTAATAAGTTTGAACAAAAGTTGAAAACACAACGAGAAAACAGACCTTAATTATTCTAATGACCTTAATGATATATATGAAGTAATATAAAAACTACTGTGTAGTATAAAAACTACTGTGTAGTATAACTTTCAATTCTCTTTGCAAGTTTAATATCAATATCACTGATACCTTTAACATCATGTGTAATTAATGAAACGTTAACTTTATTATAACTTGTTGTTATTGTTGGATGATGACCCCAAAGATGACTTCTCATTGCCACTTTGTTTAGGAAAGCCCATGTCTGTTCAAAATCTTTAAACTTGTAATCTCTCACCAAATTCCCCTCTGATATCACCCATTTAGGCAATTGTGATAATGCCAATTGAATCTCCGTTTGACTAAGCTTCTTTGCCACTTCTTTACCTATTTTGTTATACATTTGTTATACTTACTTACTTATGGTTAAGTGTTGTTGAAAGTATCGCGAATTTTTATTTCATGTAATCATCAATTAATGACATTGCCTCATTTGTATCTTTGATGTTAAGTTGTACTGTTTTCAATTTATTTTCAAGTTTATTCATTGCCATTTGAACTTGTTGAATGTGTTTATCCAAATGTGTATCTTTTCTTAATCTCAATTCTAATGAATCATAACGTACTGCTTTTGTAGGTGTTCCTCTGATATCCTCTCTTGACATCTCTTATATTCTTATATTCTCTTATATTCTTATATTCTTCTCTTTATGGTAATGTTATATGGTATTGTTATATGGTATTGTTATATGTTATTGTTATATGTTATATGTTATATGTTATACTATGGTGTATGATAGTATGATATAGAGGTGTGCTTAAGTATTAGGCTATAGTTAAGTGTAGGTGAGCTAGACTAGACCGTGCTCAGATATACTATATGATATACTACCATAGGGTATATCTGAGAATAGTATATGATCATGTGACCTCTTACCTACTTATATGGAGTAATATGGAGTTATAGAATAAATTAAAAAACATAAATAACTAAAAGGCAACAGCAAATTCCTTCTTAAGTCTATCGGCAACGTGACTGATAAATTCCTCTGTAGTAACATAAGAAGATCTATCAGTCTTACCTTCAGCTAAAGCTAAATCCTTTGTCATCTTACCATCAACTTGAACGGTATCCAAAGTGGCTTTTTCAAGTAATTCACCAAATTTAACAACATCTGGTGTATTATCTAATTTACCTCTTTGAATAATACCACGAGACCAAGCAAAAATAGAAGCAATTGAATTAGTAGAAGTTTCTTTACCTTGTTGATGTTGTCTATAATGTCTTGTAACTGTACCATGAGCAGCTTCAGCTTCAAAAGCTTTACCATCTGGAGTAACAAGAACAGAAGTCATTAAACCAAGTGAACCAAATCCTTGAGCAACAATATCAGATTGAACATCACCATCATAATTCTTCATAGCAATGATATAACCACCTTTAGATTTAAGCATTTGAGCAACCATATCATCAATAAGACGATGTTCAAACCAAATACCACGTTCATCCATTAATTTCTTATATTTTGAATCATATAATGATTCAAAAATATCTTTAAAACGACCATCATATTTTTTTAAAATAGTATTCTTTGTAGTTGAATACAAATTTAAACCTCTTTCTAATGCAAGTTTAAATGAAGCTTCTGCAAATGCTTCAATTGATTCATCAGTGTTATACATTGCCATTGCAACACCAGCACCATCAAAATCATAAACAGACCATTCAAGTGGTTCACCACCATCTTTTGGATTGAAAACCATTTTCAAATTACCAGCAGATGGAATAAGAACATCAGTGGCTCTATATTGATCACCAAAGGCATGACGACCAATGATGATTGGCTTTTCCCATTGTGGAACAATTCTTGGGATTCTTGGAATAACAATTGGTTCTCTGAAAACGGTACCACCCAAAATATTTCTAATAGTACCATTAGGAGATTTCCACATTTTTTTCAATTTAAACTCTTCAACACGAGCTTCATCTGGGGTGATTGTGGCACATTTCACAGCAACACCATATTTCAAAGTGGCATCAGCAGAATCAATGGTAACTTGATCATCAGTCTTATCACGGTTTTCCATACCCAAATCATAATATTTCAAATCGAGATCGAGGTAAGGCAGAACGAGTTCTGAACGGATCAAATGCCAGATAATCCTGGTCATCTCATCACCGTCCATCTCGACGATTGGGGTTTTCACTTTGATCTTAGAAGACATTGTACTTATTGAGCTTACACAAAACGAAACATTTGTATCAGTAAGAAAAAAGTGGAGCACAAGGGCTTTTTATATATCCCCCCCCTTTTTGCCCATGTACCCCGGAGAGGGAGAGATTCGTTTGAAGTGCCCGGTTCGCTCCGTCGACTCCCCCACAAAAAAAAAAGAACTGTACGATCAGGACGGGCAAGCGACCGCATTGGGAAGCCTCCATTGGTCAGATTGCAATGGGTAAATTTCACTGTGCACAAATGAAGAAATTTAGCAACTGAGAAAAAAAGGGCTGATGACGCAATCGTAGCCCAATTCGGTGAAAAAGTCGTTCGGATCCCGCATGTTTCCTCCTTTTGGATGCTCGAGCAGGACAGACCGAGAGCTGCTCCGAGCCTCCTCTGGCTCAACGGAAGTGTCACGTGACACCACAGATCTCTCTCTCTCTCTCTCTCTCTATCTCTACATATTCTTTTTTTTATCTTTACTATTTTACATTTGAGTTTTTGTAAAGTTAACTATCTTGGTAGAAGGCAGGAATGTCAAATAGATCATATGGAGAGCTGTCTCCAACAAACTTCTCGAGATCCAATGATCCAAATACTCCTCCAAAGTTATTACTAGCATCAAACACAGTATCAGCTGGCATTTGATGCATACCATTAACGTTATTAACACCAACGTCTAAGGGATCAACACTAAAACTATCGTCACCTCCAGCTGCACTACCATCAAGTGCACTGACCTTACCATTAGCTTGTTCGTTAACGTTTAAATTAGAAGCGGTGTTCTGTGCCATCATATGGAACCATTGACGATCAACTTCCAAACTCGACATGATATTCTTATTAACATGGAATCCATTAGATGGTGGTGTACTCTGATCACTACTAATGTGATCTGATACTGCAGAACTAAGTGGATTCAATAAACTCTCACCTAATGGCATACTTGGTCCAGCAACGGTACTCTTCTTTGAACGAGTATTTAAACGTCTTAAGACAGGTTCTTCAAATTTCTTAGTAGTAACTAATACACGTAATTTCTCCAATTGATATGGTGTCATACCGATCAATTCATTATATGAGGGCATGGCATCAAAATGATTTACATCATGATCAACCTTACCATTGACACATTCTTGATTCATGGCACTGTTTTTATCCCAAATACTGTTATCTTCACTTGATAAAAGTTTATCCAAAAAGTTAAGACCCTTATGTGTCTTCCAAGCATGATAATAAACAGAACTTAATGATTGGAAACTATCACGAACCAATGCAAAACTCTCTTTAAATCCTTGATGAATTAACATTATAACGGGTAACCTCTCGTTACCAGGATAACTGTACTTAACATCTAAAGTTCTTGATATAAAAGATATCAATAATTGGGCAATCTTATGTAAAGAGGTCAACATTGCTGGGACTAAGATCAACTGAGATCCACGGCCAAAGATCGTATCAAAATAATTGGTCTTTCCATTGTTGATAGTTGTGAGGAAATATGATAATGGAATCAATTCCATAGCTGTCTTTATCATCTTCTCCAAAATATGATAACTGTGTTGTGGATCATGTAAAAATACATGGAAATAAATGGCATACAAGGAGGTCTTTAGCTCAATATATGTCTTCATCTTATAAATTTTCTCCACTGTCTCACAAGTTGTAACACATGGTAAGTTCAAAATGGCATCAACAGAGTGATATTCAATACCATCCATTAACCCTTCCAACTTGGCAAGTTTCATACAGAATTGATCAAGTTGAACAGGTTTGGAGATGTTCAAAACATCCTTCAAAATAGGTCTCACTAACTTGTTAATGACATCAGACATTTCAAAGTTCTTAATAGCAGCCCTGTAAATATCCGGACTTGCCATACTCATATAATCTTGAGACCATTCTGGAAGCATAGTATCAAAACAGTTCTCATCAACAAGGATAGGATTTCCTCTAGTCAAACTGAGATAAAGATCAAGGGAAACAATTTCATGCCAGAGAAACCTCCAAACGTTAGACAACTTTTGATTTGTACTTAGGAAACGAACTTTACTCAAATCCCTGTTTAATCCAATTGAATTACCCATTTGTAACAACATACCCAAGAATACTTCACTGTCACCACCATCACTACCATCACCATCCTCAGGGGCAAGTTTGTGATAGTATCTCATGAAAAGAGAACATTGTAACAGTGGGATAGCACCACGCCTCAATAAACGGAACTGATTTAAACACATTTGAGCCACATTGATTACATTTAAACCAATTGGATGCTCCAGCATATATTTTTCAAATTCGGAATTGTTGGATGTCTTACTCAAAGTTAGATAAGTAAGTCTTAAAATAATCAGTAGTATACCGATATATGCAAAGTCAAATCTTCTCTTGATGACTAGCTTTTGTACCCTCACTGGTTCATCCGTTCTTTTACCGATAATCTCTTGAAGCTTCTCAGAGAAGAACTTTTCATTTATAAATGGCATGAAGGCGAAAAGAGGACCTGTCATGAAGATATCATAAAGAGCCCAGATGATATGTTGGTTGGGTAAAACTTCTTCAATTTTCATAATGGTTTCAGTTTCATAATCCACTCTGGTAGCACCAAAGATCTGTGTATCTCTTCTCTCTGTGCTTGCACCTTTAACCTCATCCAATGCCTCGTTTTGAAGTAATCTTTTTCTGAAAGCTTCATCAACTTTCGAGTTCGCAGTCGACTTAGACTCCTTATCAAGGATAATCTGTTTAACGAGTTCTTTGGAATCAACGATTTGAGACTTAAAAGGATGAACAAAACTGTTTTTTTCCTTTCTCATCTTCAATAAAGTAACTCTTAAGAATGGATCCTTCTTAACAATGGAAGCAAGGGACAATGGACCTGAAGCAACAAGTCTTCCGGCACGAACAACAACCGGTTCCAAACTATCATAAAAAGTCATCGAGTCCTTGGGCTGTGTCTTGGAATTGATATAGGCTGGAGTTTGCGGTATTGATCCGAATGATCTGGATCCGCCTCTCATGTTAGACTCAGTGTACTCCACACTTTGACGAGGACGAAAGTTTTCTTCTTGGGCAATAGGTTGGGGATAGTGTTGTTGTTGAGATTGATCAGTAAGCGGGAAGGCAAATTGACTCTGTGGTTGAGGAAGTTGAACCTGTGGTTGTGGTGAATAACCTAATATACCAGTGGAAGATTGGAAAGAGTTCAACTGATTAACAACAGAGTTTGAAGTTTGTTGTGCAGATGGTAATTCGTTTAACACAAAGACAGCTTCAGCACTGGGACGCTGACTCGTGAAAACGGGTGATAAAGATTCCACTGTGCCTCTGCGGGATAAACTTGAACCTCTACTACCGTTGATGCTGATATGAGCCATTGGGACATTAGCTGCAACGGTATAATCACTACTTACCGACTTGACGTGTTCATTCCATGACGGCTCTTGGTATTCACATAATGAACCCTTGTTAGATGACAAGCATACTTTACATTGTGGGCGGCCTTTGTCGCACTGTTTTTCATTGTTCTGTTAGTATACGTTTTTGTTCACTCTTTGTTGTGTCGGGGGGCTTTACTCACCTTGACTTTCTTCTTCCGGCACTGCGCACATGAGGTCACTGTCCTCTTCCTCTTGGTTGGTGGACCAGACTCGTTATGGAATGCCGTCCTAGCATCTTCAAGTTTGATTCCAACCATTGTGTCAATCTCAATGAATTTTATGGACACTCAGAGAAAGAGAAAGAAAATAGAGAGAGAGAGAGAGACCGAGTCATCTTAAGCGCCCAAAATGATAAGCGGAGCGGAGGAATCAAAATTCGCGCATGCCTGATAGCGTGGTGTGTGGATGTCCGACGGTGAGAGGGAATTCGCGAATATTGAACGGTTATGAAGCCCATACCACATTTTCGCGAACTTTTCACTTTTTCCAGCCTTCAACACATGAGGAAGAGGAACCTCGAGAGCAGATCGAAGTTTGTGAATCTCATTCCTCAAAAGCAAGACCTGCAATGTTGAGGTCATCAGTGCTTCGTGCCACGAAAGCAGTATGTGTCCTTTCAAAGATGCCAACTTTTTTTGGTTTTCTCATTCTTCACTTGGTCCCGCGTTGCTAAGAAGACAGAGACTGGACAAAGTCCCCGCAACAGTAAAATACTAACACCACTTTAAAAAAAGGCCCGTTTCGGCCCAGCTTCAATTGCTGGATCATTTGTCACACCTGCTCTCTCACAGAGAGTTCAGTTCCAAAGTGCAAGATTCAACTCCACAAACACTGAGAAAGTCGCCGAGACTGTTTCAGAGATCCAACAAAAGCTCCCGTCGTTCGATACCGTGACAGATGCCGCTTCTCAGGCTTCTCAGGCCATCGGTGAGGCATCTTTACAATGGGGCTATATGCAATCCATTGGTCTTGCCAAATCTTGGTGGTGGCCTCCAGAGTTGATCCAGCATATGATGGAGATTGTTCATGTTAGCACAGGTCTTCCATGGTGGGCCACAATATCGCTTGTCACCGTTGGTGTTCGTCTTGTTCTCTTCCCACTCTACGTTAAATCTTCCGATATGATGGCTAGAAACGCTAAGATTAAACCACAACTTGATGTGATCCAGGCTCAGCTTATGGGATCCGTTGATATGTCTGAATCCCAACAGATTATGCTCAAGCGTAAGAAACTCTTAAATGAGCATGGTATCAAGAACAGATACTTGATGGCTCCTATGCTTCAGCTTCCTTTAGCTATTGGTTTCTTCTCCGGTCTTCGTCATATGGCCAACGCTCCAGTAGACGGTCTCCAGAACCAAGGTATCTTGTGGTTCCAGGATTTGACCGCTGCTGATCCATACCTCGGTTTGCAGTGTTTGTCCGCTGCTGTCATTATGGGTTTCATGAGACTTGGTGGTGAAACTGGTGCTCAGAACTTCTCTCCAGTTATGAAAAAAGTCTTCACTATCCTTCCGCTGATTTCTATCCCTGCTACTATGTCATTCTCTACCGCCGTTGTCCTCTATTTCTTTGTCAATGGTCTTTTCTCCGTTTGTCAAACAATGGTCCTGAAGAACAAGGCCTTTAGACGTATGGCTGGCCTCTCTGATATCGTCCCACCACCACCAGTGGACCCATCAAAACCACAAGAAGGTATCATGGACACTTTCAGAAACCAAATGAAGAAGGCCCAGGAACAAGCACAAAAGAGAGCTGAGTCAAAGGCCAAAGAAAATGAGCAGAAAGAGATGGCTGACAAGCAGAAAAAGAATGCTCGTATTAAAATTGTTAGAAAATCCGACGTTGAGAAGAACTGAGGAATTCGCTTGACTTACATATTAGATTCTAATCGATTCCATGTACATATATATATAAATCTTTTGTAAACCGATTAAGTTAACATGTATAAACTCGTTATAGCTGATCACTTCCTTGTTAGAAGCAATCTCATTATCTGAAGCGGAATACTCCAACAGATCTGCAACTCTAATGATAGCAAGCTAAATAAGATTTAACGATATCATATTCATAATACGATGAAGACCCAACTTGGGGTAGAAATGCACGAGAAAACACTGTGATACAATAATAACAACAATAACAATAAAATCAAACATAAAATAAATCAACACATCATGAGCTGCGCTATACCGTCTTCAGGTATTAGGCAGCATAAACGTTAGCACCATCACTAATGGCGCCATTTTCACAAAACACAGACCCTGGATCCTTTATCAGGTGTTGAATAATGGTTTGCAAAGCACCCAAATCAGAGCCCATAGAAGCACCAATATTATCATTGTTAATGAAACTCATGGAGAAAACAATAGCCAAGTTAACAGCATCCATTCTGTTATTATCAGAGTGCTGGATAACTTTGTTCAAATGCTCAAACAATCTCTTCATCAAATGATAGTTATTCACCGGTAGCTGGACAACCAATAGTCTCAAATTTTCAGTGAGGTCACCTTCCTTTGTACCTTGAACAAACTCTGGCTGCAATTCGTTGGTCAACAATGTCTCCGGTAACTCTCTCAAGTACGATTTGAAACAACCAGCAAGTGTATTGATCTCAAACCAGCGGTCATCTTCAAGAGTGAAATCACCACCTTCATCAAATGCTTGTTTCAACAAGTTAATGCTACCAACTGATCCAGGAACCCTGTACAGACCAGTCTCATCCAAGCCCCTCAATTCAATCTCTTCGAGTAATCTCTCTACAACACTTGGGATCAAGGTTCCTTCTCTCTCACAAACATCACAAATTGGGACACCGAACACTTTTGACGTCATTAGACCCTGAGAATCCTTGGAAAGATATGTATATCTCTTGGAAAGGTTCAGAGCAGCAATCCATCTTTGAGCCTCAGTATTGCTTGGTGCTTGGAAGCAGTATTCATCTCCACCATTGTCGCCAACGATCTTAAAGAAGCCTTCGATATTAGAGTGCACAAACAGTGGCTTAGTACGGAACAATTTGACTTGTTGATATGGCTTCGATAGCTTACCAGCAAGGTCAACCTGGGACACATCCGGAAGCATATCAGGATGGACAACCCTATCAGGGCCAGACCAACTGCTACCAACATTGATTGAGAATGGGCGTACGGATTTAAACAGACCACCAAGCCTCTTCATACCAGTGCTTTTAGAAGGAGAAGCACTCGGACGAGCCTTACGTTGCTCTCTTTGTGTATCGTTTGGTGTCGGACCATCAGAGTGCATATCTCTGGTCAAATTCAAAGAAGCACGAGCCTGTGACATTAACTGTGTTCGTTTGATATCTCTTTCTTGATTCTCCAAGACCTCCTTCTTCTTTGCATCTCTTTTACCCTTTTCATGCTCTCTTTCTAAGAGGGACTTGAAAAGTGGAGCTTTGCCACCAGTACGGAGCTCCTTGGATTCAATTGCTGCAATTTCTCTGATGCTCTTTAGGTCATCAGTTGTGACCTCGGAGAGCTGGAACAGGAAAGAGAACATATCAGTAGCTCTTTCAATGGCAGCTGGGGAAGCATCATCCAAATGCATATCAGAGATATTGCTGACACAGTTGTAAGTGAAACGACGCTTGTCAAAGTTAATGAGTTTGGAGTTCTCAATAGACATATTTGGAACAAAGTTTGCAATTTCCATTAATCTTTCTGTGAACCAACCACAACATGGTGTAAGACTTCCTCTCAAATTATCAGTCAAATCATCAACGTCCAAGTTTGGAAGGAGATCTGTAACCTCGTCCCACTTTTCAGCAGAACTGGAGAAGATCCAAGAAGCGTCATAAGCACGGGACTCAGGGGAAACAATAGCCTGCACAATAGCAGTCTCAATGAAGGATGGCACATGTGGGGACACATTGTCAGTAGCATCAAACTTGGATGTGTTGTGGAAGAGATCGACTCCACTCATTCTCAATCTGGTAATAGTCAAAATTTGGAGAACAGATACCATTCTGGCATTACGGTCCTTTCTCGAGGTTGATGGATCAGATACCTGGATCTTGAAGAACTTCTCCAAATTGTCATGCAGATTAAACAACACCTTAACCGGTGGTGGGAGTTTGTCGAAGAACTTATCTTGGGTGTTATCTCCGTACAGGTTCTTCACCCAACTGAAAATGTTCAGAATTTCTAGCTTATCATCATCCTTGGTAGAACTCCACTTGAATCTAAACAGACTGATCAAAGAGTTACCAGCATGTATTTCAAGGAGCTGGAACACATTGATCCAATCACTGATAGTGACTGCATTGAATAGGTTGTTGATAAAGATATCTAACTGGTTGACAAACACCTCCGCTTCTCTGAAGTCTTTTGGAAGCTCCAATAGTTCCAATTCATTACTAGTAGTTTTGAGAGCGGAAATTGGAGTTGGGAATCCATCCAATGGTCTGTAGCACTTCTTGATATAGGTCTTTCTGATCTTCTTGTACAGATTTTGGAGGATGTTGAAAATATCCGTCAGCTCGCTGATCAACTCAGGAGAAGTGTCAAATCTCTGTAAAATCTGCTTCCAGACAACAACAATTTCGTTATCAATGCCTCTCAGTAAATCAACAAAAGTGTGCTTGTTGTTCAAGTCATCAGTAAAGTCAGAGTAGTGTTCACTGACCAAGATCGAAATGGCTTCAAGAACACCAATTTGAATGTTACCAACAAACTTCCAGTTCAAGTCTGGGTCATCCATTGAGATTGGCATGTCCCAATCTGGTAAATCTCCTTCGGAATCTGTGTTGAATTTCTGGATTGACATAGCGGCAGACTTAGCGCCGGTAAATCTCTTGAAAAGCGCTTCCAAAAGTGCTGTGGTAGAGGCAAAGCTGCGATAAGTAGCAAAGAAAGTAGAGGTATAGACTCCATTATTCATTTTCAGCTTGAGGAACTGGTTATCCAAGAGATTGGACTTCTCTAAGTAAGTGTCAATGTCCTTCTTGTCTATTCTCTTCGAGAAAATATTGGAAGTAAGCACTAGAACATCAACCATCTTATCAAAAGTACCAGCCTTGAGGACAACGTTGAGCGGTTTCATTAGAGAGTTGAGTAAATTAGAACTATCGAGAACAGCAAAGACATCGTCATCAGCCTCCATAAATGAGGCATCCATATGAGCAGAACCCCTGTTAGAGTGGGGAACCTGGCTGAGTCTGTGGGTGGAAATTTGTGAAAGTCTCTTAGAAGAAGGGGTCTCAAGTACAACTGAAGCTGGTCTTGAGTGTTTTAGTTCATCACCAAGTGACTTGAAAATAAGATCACTGTCAACGTGGAAAACATCAGAACCGATGTTGAAGATATCTCTTACAGACTTCAGCAATGCATTCTGTCTGGAAGATGGAAGTTTGGAGTTCAATGCATAACTTTTGATATCAACATCGTCCACACCGGTGACTTTCTGGAACTCTGGTTCCATTTCAGAAGATTTTGTTGCGAAGCCACTAGCACCAATGAGAACATTCTGGTTGAAAAGTTTGTATGTTGGAACAATTTCTGAAAACAAGGTTGGGAGGTAAGAACCTGTAAGAAGGGGAGTTCTGGACTCATGTAACTTATAGTATGACGCGATGACATCCTTCTCGATAGACAAACTGAGTTCCATAACTGACTCAAGTGTAAGAGAAGAAAGAGTAACGTGATTAGACAAAAGGTTGTATAACTCCTTCTGCAAACCGGTGTTCTCAGACTTCTTGTTGTCAACGAACAAGGAGTCATCTTGCTCAAGCTTCTCCAAGTATTCATCCCATCTGCTAAATGAAATTTTAACTCTCTGGACTCTCTTTTCACACTGCTTCAGTGTTGAGTTCTCAATAAATTTGACAGTCAAGTCACCAAAGTATGGGACAACATCCTCCTTTGAATATGTGGTACCAAGACCTTGTGGTGCAATAACATGGTATGAGGATCTGTGACTAGCTTCGGAGATCATGTATCTTCTGTCAAGCTCGAAAACGACAGGAGCCCATTCTAATGAGATGACTTTCAGGAATTTTTCATCAACATATGACCACGTCTTTTTCAATCTAAGAATCGGAAGAGAGCAAATCAAAGTTGCAATGGAAAGCCAACTCACCATGTCACCAATCTTATCAAAGATACAACCGATATCGATCCACTTCTCCAATACCTTTGCCCTCTGTTGTTCATCACGAGCGCCACCAAACAAATGGTTAACAATTAGTCTTCCCAAGTAGTGGATGTTGGTATTAGAGTTAAAAATAAGTGGATTCAGTCTTGGATAAGTCATACCGTCAATTTCATAGAGTAATGATGGATCACTCTTTGGGTTCCAAGAACGGTTGAATCTCAAATCTATGAGGTTAATCTGTTCAGCCACTGTTGCAGAATCCAGTGCAAGGAATGAATCAATGTTTGTAAGTGTTTGAGAGCCCTTTGGGTCGAATGGAGATCTGCGGAAGCTTGTTAGAGTTTTCATAGTTTCTTCCTTTTTCATTAATGTAGATTTGAGTTTCGTAGTAAGATGCTCATCATGTGTTGATATTCCCGAAAGAAGCTTCAAAATGAGATCAACGATATCCTCAGAAAGAAGCATACCTGGGAATGAATCTATGATTGTGGTCACGACAAGACCCAGTCTCTGTGTGATAGCATAATCCGTGTTGGAAGATATAGAAACCTTACCAGTAGACTTGTTGAACCTGTGATTTGAGAAGGTGGCTGAATATTCGTAGAAGTATTTCAATGCAGTCTTCATATCACCATACAGTGGAAGAATCAGTAACAAGTTGTAGGAAAGTTTATCATCATCCAGAGTGTTGAACAGGACGGTATGGCAAATACTCTCTAGAGATCCAGAAACAATGGAATTGGACGAGTTTAATTGAAGTTCTGGATGCGGATAAACATCTGAAAGATATTTGAGTTTCACTCTTACATTTTTGGTGGTCTCAAATTGGGTTGATGTTGATGATGTTGGAGTCACTGGAGAGCCAATGGCAGTTTTAATATTAGATTTGGATGACATTGTAGACAATCTCCTCTGTCGCACGTTACCATGAGATTGCTGCTGCTGTTGATGCTGCTGCTGTTGTTGTTGTTGGTGCTGCTGCTGTTGATGTTGCTGCTGTTGATGGGCAGTTGTTGGTTGACCATTCTCATCCATCGAAGGGTCAAATGATCTGATGTTCAACTCAGCTGGTAGTTTATACAATGATAAAACAGGGCCTCTGAGTTCAGCTTTATAGATCTTCCAAGAATCAGAAGTTGCATTATTGTAATTGTTGATGTTTGTACCCTTATTGATCCAACCGGTCTTGATAACAGTTGAGTCATAATTGTCATAAGTAAATGGTCTACTCTTGGTAGGAGTTGCACCATTGTTGAGATTAAAAGAGTTCATAGAACGAGTCATAACAGAAACCTGATCATCCACCACTGCAGTTGTTGCATTTGAAGAAGTGGTATGCAATGGATATGTACCACCATTAGGTTTATCAGAGATCGTTTGCATAGAATTTGAGTGAACAATGGAATCATTACCACGCTGGCTCGATGTTGCCATTGAGTTTACAGATGCTTGTGAATCTGAGACAGAAACGTTATAAGTTCTATCCGATGTTGTCATGGTACTCTCCAGGGAGGCATTAGAAGCTGAGCCACGAGCATGTTGGTATAGAGACTGTGATGATGAGTTTGAAGGACCACTTGTTGAATTTCTTGGTTTCTCCTTTTCACCTGCAACGCTGTTACGTTTACTGCTCCTCGACCACCTCATTTTTCGTAGCCTTAATGAAGATTGAGCTGAATGTCGTTTGTTAGTTACTGATGTCATTTCGCTTGATCTTTGCCTAGATTAGAGAGGGTGATATGAGAAGAAGAGAAAGAAAGAGAGAATCGTTTAATCGATGGGGGGGGGAGGGCAGGGATGGATCATCTCCATCGGAATGCAAAAACGATGGGTGACGATTATTCCACCAAGAAAAGAAAGACAAGGCCACCGGTAAATGATCAAGCATAGCGCGTGTTGTCCACAGATCCCATTAGGGTCGTCTTGTCCATCATACCGGGATGAAGCCCGCGTTCGATCGACATTCAGAACAACATTCAGGATCAGGAACGACGCGCGCGCTCTGTTCTAAATGAATGGGAGACTTTGTATGTCGATATCACTTAAACCCGTGTTACATTTCCTCAATTAAAGTTTTGCAATTCCTTCTTCAGTTCAGTTTTTCTTTTTTTTAAACTAACCGCCCAAGGATCAGTTGAAAATTGGTGATCTTTTTATCCTTTCACAGCGAGAATGTACTAAACCTGAATTCTTGCCGCCCCCAAAGCTCCAACCTCCCCCATCCGCTGTGCAATTGCCCCTTATTTTCTCTCATAAAACCCTTCTGATCAAAAAAATCAATACTCACCAATAGGGAATGTAACAGATGTGTTGGTGTCCCTTTTTTTTCCCTCCTGTTGTGAGTAAAAGTGCCGGTGCTATTCAAAAAGGGCCCTCACCAACTATGAGCTTTTCCCATTTGGCGCGTTTGCTTTTGAGTTGCCCGTGCGGTTTTGACAGACAGCTTGAGACGCGACTCTGCGTTAACAAGCATTATGGACATAATCTTGGGCAATGCGTCGCTGATCGATCTCACTGCATTTAGTTATTTACCATTTTTTTTGCTTTATACATTTGAAGGGAATGTACAATGAATCATGGAATATTACTTGAAAAGAGATATTGGAAAAATTATAGTGTAAAATTATTGTCGTTATATACATATTGTAGAACCTTAAGGGGGTGTGGGAGAAGGGGGAAAAAGATCAACTAATTTTATACGCTTCTCAACCTTAGACAATATCTTTTGGGGGAACGCATAGAAATGGGGAATATGGAACGGGATCATTCTAGATCTTTTCATTGTACAATTGCAGATCCATCCATTTCAATTTAAACTAATGGTTCTGCACCATTACACTAAGAATAGACCGGGGGACGTCTAATGGAAAAAAAAAAAAAAAAAAACAGTGATCTTTTCACCTCAATTTCTCTATCCGAGTTTTTCAATTGCTTTATATAAAAACTAAACAATTGTCTGTATATATATCTACATGTTGAATGTTTCTATTACTGTCTTATTTTTTTATTTATATAACACATTTTTTGTTGGCTTTGTTGGACCTCACCATCCAACCGTACCACGTAAATGCACATTCGGGATCTGTATTCATGTACATTCCACACAACTGAACAACGGTTAACAACACCTTGTGTAAATTGAGTGCAATAGATTACTATTGGAACACAATTTAAAAAAAAAAAACACAATCAGAAACTTGTTAGTACCTAACAATTTAACTTGAAATTGATTTTGTCAATGATGCGTCCATGCAGGGGTTGCTAAAAGTTGCCTTGTTATAGGCCACTACGTAAATTACTCTTTCAGGTAATTTTCGGAGTAAATTATCATGATATGTATCAAACTATATCGTCATACCACAATATGATACACTTATTTCTGCACCATACTCTTCAATAACTCCCATTCAGCTCTTCTTGTGCTCCCACTTCTATCAAATGAGTCTCCGACTCTTTTCATAGTCACCGAGTGGTCCTCATCCAGCTTTAACTCTTGATCTTTCCTGAAGAGATTATGTATGAGCAAATGATCTTGATTCTCTAAAGTGTTTAAGAGTCGTTGATTTTGAGATTGTTGATGATATGATTGTTCAAAAGATGTATTGAATGATTCCATTTTCCTTTTTCAAGTATTTATAACGGTAAAAGTGCTCTCTACAAAGTAAAGTTGAGCTTGCAATGTTTTTTCTCTTCTTCATTATCGCGACAATACTCTCTCATTATATACAATGGAATTAAGTAGGCCCCAAACCAAGTGGTGATGGTGCCAATAGATAACTTTCACCCCATTGTGTCCTACGTGGTCCATGATGCACAATCTTCTTACCACCGTATTCAATAGGCACCTCATCACCTAAACGTGTGTTACCAATCGTCTGCAAATAACTCGGTACTGGCTCAGTACTATGTTTCTCTTTATAACCGTATCTGGCATATTTTGCAGTTGTGGAATCGTTCGATTCACTAGAACATAGAGAAAAGATAGCAAATGGGTTCTTCATTGTTGATATTTCATAATTAGCACCCAACTATAACTCATCCTGGATTATACACCCTTATATAGAAAATTCAGGGGCTGTGCAACTGAAATATACGGTAGGGGCAGGATGCTATGATGGGCTGTGTTTATATAATATTTTCTACAACTTTTATATTCTTGTAATACTTTCACAAATATATAAACAGGGATTTCACAATAAAACTGTAGAACGGTTACCCTGCGCCCCCATCAAAATAATAATGGTCATGAGTGGATGCATCACCTCATCAAAATGCGGGTTCTCTCGGCCCCCGGTATGGGGTAAAGAAAATTACAAATCATCGTCTCTCTCTCTCTCTCTCCACTCTTTTTTTTTATTTTTTTTTTCTTAACAATTGTAACCAATACATACAATGAGTGCAACTGAAGCTTCTAAATACGCTCAACTCAAGCCGGCTTTCTTCTTACACCTCGATGCCGAGGAACCACAACAAGTTTTGAGTAACAAGTCTTTGTCCGAGGTGGCAGTTATTGTCAAGTCAGGTTATACAAAGACTCTCGACCCAGCTTACCCATTTGATACAGAAGTTTATCTCGGTTGGGATACTTTAACAACCAATGCTGCTACTCCACAGACTACTTCTTTGAACTGTCATCTCTATGCAAAGACTAAAGAAGGTAAACGTATTCACATCTCTTATCCCGGTGTTGTTGTTGGTACTCAAAAGCAATTGGATGTCATCTTGAAGAAATCAAATGGTCATGAATTCGATGAGTCTTACATCACTTCAAATCCAGTTGTTATTACTGATGATGACGTTGAAACTGAAGCTTGGGCCACTAAGAAGAATCTTGTGGGAAGAGGTAAGTTCATAAGAGACTCTCAAGGTAAACTCTGTGTTGAATACTACATCTACGCTTTGGAGTGATTGATACTTCTTTTCTTGTTTTTTTTTGACCTTCCCCCTTATTTATAAGTATATTGAAAATAAACGTCAAATCAATTGACAATTTGATCCTTGTACTTTTCCACAATGGTATCGAACAATTCATTCTTTAACTTATAATCAACAACAACTGGATGTGTTGGTGCCAATTTGTTCAATTCATTAAATTTATCCAATGCCTTAGTAGAATCACCTTCAATGTTAGCAAATGTAAATTCATTAGCAATAACATCAGCATTTTCACCATCCAATTGTGATAATTTTTCAAAAATTTCTTGAGCATCTTCAAATTCATGCAATTGTAAGTTCAAAACCAATTGACCAAGTAATGTCTTGTAAGTTGGATGTCCATGACTTAACTCCTCAAAGAAGTACAAACTACCTCTCAAACTATCACCATTCTTAGCAGCATTCAAATAAGCCTCGGCTAAGTTATAGATGATACTATCTTGAGAATAAGCAGATGCTAAGGAGATTTGCTTCTCAGCGGCTTCAATCTTACCTTGAGCCAAGAGTAATTGAACAGATAAAAGCACAGCCTCAAGTGATTTCTCATGACGTTGAAGTAAGTTGAAAGCATCATCGAAACGGTCAACAGAGACCAAGTAGAAAGAACCAAGAATCTGCACATATGACTTATCCTTCTCGTCTGTAATGAGCTTCTCAAAAGAAGCAGAGGAATCACCTCCTTGGGCAAGAGTGATGTAAGCCTGGAAGGTCTCCTTAAATGATTCTTCCACATCGGTGTAAGATTGCAAACAAGACTCGGCCTCGGCGTACTCACCAAGAATAACCAAAGCTCGCAGCTTGTACTCCTTGGCTGCCAGTTCAATAGAACCTGTGTATTCAGAAGGGTCAATTGTGGAAACCTCTGTGTATTCACCAGTGAAGAACTGCTGACGGAGCGTGAAAAGTTCTATTATTTTGTTAGTGATTCAACCATAGAAATATGCACACATAGATATACTCACCGTCACTTTCAGACATTGTTTATATTTATAGTTAAAATCACAAAAATACAAAAGGATTTCAACTCGATCCGACTTCAATTTGGTGTTGGCGTTGTTTTGGTTTCGTGTCACCAAGAGACAGAGAAGGTTCGAATTCCGACTAAAGGAGACCCTCGGAAGTATTAAGCACTAAGTCAATACTCGGGCTTTGAGTAATTCTCACTTCAACATTGCTTCTTTACGGAGACAATTCTACTCAGTTCAATCGAAGAAGTTCCTTTAAGAATGTCACAGAGGGAACAGGAGCAGACGTTTGACGTTTCGAAACTTGATCCAGCAGCTCAAAGAGCGTTCCAATACGCTGTGGAGTTTTATGAGAAGGATCATACACTATCCCCTAATCAACGTGGATTGCTTGCCAATGCATATTCAAGTATTTCCAGTTTCACAATGGCAGTGGGATGGGGTACTTTCTTTGCCATAACCTCAATTCCATTCTATAGACAAAAGATCCGCACCGGGTCCACAAAGGGAACAAATGTTGGTCTTGCCATTCTCTTTGGTATTGGCGGAATGATGATTGCCTCCCCATATGGTGCTTCAAAGGCATATAACTGGCAATTGGAGACGTTGAAAGAACAAGACTCAAAATGTTATCAAGTTGCTCAAATGCTCAAACCTGGTGAGTCAACAAAATGGTGGATGTACTACAAATTGACAAAGGATCACCCTGAACATATCATGAAAGATCCAAGATCTAAGGAGGCAGAGGAACAAAGAAAGAAGACTATCTATTCTGGAAGAGATCCAATGGGATTGTACAGCGGTCCACGTCACGAAATGAACAAACGTCGTATTGAGACCATACCAGAAGCCGGTGTGACGATAGAAACACCCCAAACTTCCCAGATTGATGCCGTTTCTGATGATGACGATCCATTTGTCGAAAAGGAAACAGTTGAACCAGTTTACGCTTCCGCATGGGACAAGGTTAGACAATCCAGTGATACTCCTCAAAAGACAAGCACATGGGGTAAACTTAGATCTCAGCCAACAGCTACTCAATCAACAACACAGAATCCATACACGACCAATGTGTATAGAGTTGATGACAAGCAAGATGAAATTGAGTTTGAGCAGAGTGATTTTGACAAACTACTTGAACAAGAAAGACATATCGGTGAAAAGGAGGACAGGAACTGGTAAGCTGGAATAATACTAGCGAACAGATGATATCCTTAATGTATATAGCAAACTTATGACACAAATCTCTACGACAAATTATCAATATTCTACAGCACACTAGTCTTTACTTATTCAAAAAATGTAACGTTTATGAAACTTCTTATGCTCAGAGCAAAGCATTGTCACCTCTCTTAGACTCCTTCAACTCCTTCAACTGGGCAATAACGGTGTCCAAAGCAATGGCATCGTTCTTGGTCTGCAAATCAGTGATATCTCTGTTTCTGATGTTGACAGACTTGGAGGTCTCCTCCTGCTCACCAACAATGAAAATGAAGTTGTACTTCTGCATCTGACCTGTTCTAACCTTCTTCTGCAAAGTGTTACCAGTGACATCAACGTCAGCGTAGAAACCCTCAGCGTTCAACTTCTGCATCACTTCCTGAGCATAGTCAAAGTACTTAACACCAACTGGTACAACCAAGACTTGTCTTGGGGACAACCAGAATGGCCACTTACCGGCAAAGTGCTCAGTCAAGATAGCAGTCATTCTCTCAACGGAACCCAAAATGGCTCTGTGGATCATGACAGGTCTAGCAGAGTCCTTAACATCCTCAGAGGCAACATCCTTTGTACGGTACTCCAACTCAAATCTGTTTGGCAACTGGAAGTCCAATTGGATAGTAGCACACTGGTGCCATCTCTTCAAAGCATCAGAGATCATAATATCAATCTTTGGACCATAGAAGGCACCATCACCTGGGTTAATCTCCCAAGCAGATCCGGACTTCTCCAAAGCAGCCTGCAACTTAGCCTCAGCACCATTCCAGGTCTCCAAATCACCAACATACTTCTCTGGTCTTGTGGACAACTCCATCTTGAACTCGAAACCGAAGACACCGTAAACGTACTTCAAGAAGTCAAAGATGTTCTCAATCTCCTGACCAATCTGAGCCTCGGTACAGAAGATATGAGCATCATCCTGCTGGAATCTTCTAACTCTGGTCAAACCAGAAAGGGCACCAGAGAACTCGTTTCTGTGGATAACACCGAAGTCAGCAACTCTCCATGGCAATTCTCTGTAAGAACGTTCACGGGACTTGAACATCAAACAGTGACCAGGACAGTTCATTGGCTTCAAACCGAACTTCTCCTTTTCAACGTCAAATGTGAACATGTTCTCCTGGTAGTTAGCCCAGTGACCAGAGGTCTCCCAAAGCTTAGCATTGTACATGTTTGGAGTAATGACCTCATCGTAACCACGAGCACGGTACTGGGTTCTCAACAAGTCAACAAGGGTGTTGTAAATTCTGGTACCGTGTGGCAACCAGAAACAAGAACCTGGAGACATCTCGTTAAAGTAGAACAACTCCTGTTCTTTACCAATCTTTCTGTGATCTCTCTTGGAAGCCTCCTCCAAGAACTTCAAGTGCTCATCCATAAGCTTCTTATCTGGGAAAGAGACACCGTAAATTCTCTGGAGTGAGTCATTTGTGGCGTCACCAAGGAAGTAACAAGAAGAGTTCTTCAAAAGCTTGAAGGCTTTAATCTTTCCGGTGTGTGGAATATGTGGACCGACACACAAATCGATCAATGGACCACATCTGTACACAGTAGTGGAACCTCCATCTGGAACTTTGGTGGAGACCAAATATGTCTTGTACTTAGAGTAGTGGAACATCTTAAGCAAGTCCTCCTTCTTCATAACCAATCTCTCGAATTTCTGCTTCTGCTTAATAGCGTTCTTGGCAACACCCTCAAGGTTAGGGAAATCAGCCTGAGAAACAGCAGTCTCACCACCGTTAACAGCAAACTCATAGAAGAAACCGTCATCGGTTGGTGGACCCAAACAGATATGGGCACCCATGTTACACTCACAGGCCTCACCAAGAACGTGAGCAGATGAGTGCCAGAAGACACGCTTACCTTCCTCAGTCTCAAAGTCAAAGAACTCCAAGTTGGCATCACCCTCGATTGGTCTCTCCAAATCCCAGAGCTCACCATCAACCTTTGAGATACATTGTCTCTCGACAAAGGACTTACCAATCTCCTTGGCAATGTCCAATGGAGAGGTCTCCCAAGCCTTACCCTGCTTGACAGTACCATCCTTCAAGGTGATCTTGATCTCCTTACGCTCCTGAGCAGCGACAAACTCGTCGTACTCGGCTTTAAGCTTGTCAAAGAGCTGGATACGCTCGTCAATGAACTCAGCTTGTGGTTCCTGGTAAAGCTTGTTGGCGATGGCACCAGCATTCTTGTCCTTCTTCTTCTTCTCCTTCTTTGGAGCAACAACTGGAGCCTGCTCTGTAACTGAGAGCTTCTCAACCTGAGCAGCAACTTCTTCTGCCATTGTAACGAGATTAAAGTTGTCTGTTTACGTCACAACAATAATTAGATGAGATGAACCTTTGGTGACGTGGTGATGGACACAACGAAAAAACGGCGACCAACTGGCGCGAACCAGTGGGTCTGGGTGCCCGTTGCGAAATGGCAGACAGCGGACACCACTCCGTCACCGAACGCATTCGCGGATGTTTCCATCTTCGCGAAAATAAGGACAGTAGCAGGGGGGGCCATCGCAGAGTGTTCAATTTTTGATGGTCGGTTTTGCGAACGGTGAAATCTTTCCTTTCCTGTTGACTGGTGCTATAGATAATTCAAATATAATAGAAACATGGACGTGTAAGTGTTCTTTAGGAGGGGGGGTGTTAGAACTTTTTATGAACGGTATACTGACAACGTTTTCCAGGGTTGAATCGGGAGACTCTAACTTTAGAGATTCATCGAAGACCGTTGCATTGAGCATCGATGAGGTGAACGACAACCCAGATGAGCTCATCGAACTTCGTGGTGAAGGGCGTTATTTTGGAGCATCGGATGGTCCAACAGGTCCGATCTGTTCAAACTGTCACCAAAGAGGCCATAAGCGAGCACAGTGTAAGACAGTAGTTTGTCATTCATGTGGTGTTGTTGGAGACCATTATGAGCAGCAGTGTCCAAAGTCCGTTGTATGTGCCAACTGCGGTGAGAAAGGTCATTTCAAAAATCAGTGTAAGGAGAGAATAAGAAGAATATATTGTCAGTCATGTACATCAACACGGCACACAACAGATAGATGTCCTGGAATTTGGAGATCCTACCTTACAAAAGATAATGAAAAACGTATGGGCTTACCGAACAACATCTACTGTTACAACTGCGCTGAGAAGGGTCATTATGGTGACGAATGTCCAGAAGACAGATCATCCAGATATCCAAATATTGATGGATCTGCTTTCTCTGGTCATAACTTACCAAGACAGGTACGTGAAAAGTACTTTGACCTACATAAGAAACGCAGACATGATGACTACGATGATGATGACTACGACGAAGACTACAGAAAGAAAGATTACTATAACGATGCACCACCAAAGCCAAAGAAGAGTGGATTCATTGGAAAGATCAAAGACAAATTTAAAGGCAAAAAACAAGAATTACGTAAAGCTCAAAGTTTACCACAAATGTCGAATTCTGGAACGCTGCCTCCGCGTGGGCCAAAAGCCCCTTCTGTATACAACTATCCTCGAGGAGGGAATGGTAATGGTGATAGCTACTACAGACAAAACGATAACTACAACAGTAATAATGGAGGAAGTCAAGGTGGATTCAGTCGATCTGGATACCTTGAACCAAGCCGTGGAGGGTCTTACCAAAACCACGGCAAGGACTCCACCAGCCGTTTCAGTAAGAAGAGAAAATTCTGAGCATATATCTAATAGAATCATATACACACATAAATGCATTCACCTTTGAACTTATAGAAAAGTGACATAAACGTCGCCATTGATTTCCCATTTCTGCGATGGCTGAAAAATTTAGAGCTGTGCGCGCGGAAGAGTACTTCCGTAATCTGAGTGACTCGGCCATGACGAAAAGTAACATCATCGAAGTCACATTCGACCATTGTTCTATACGCTAACAAGAAGACGTTAACAACTTTGAAATGCTCAGAACAACCACTTCCAGAGCTGCTCGCTCAGTGGCCCAACGTGTGGCACTCTCATACGTCTCCAAATCTGTACTCAAGAGTGCTTTGACGGTCTCCCAAAGAGCTAACCTTCACACTTCAGCTCCAAAGTTCTCCGCTACAAAGGATGTCAAACTCACTGCTGAGACTTATCCAAACATTCAACGTGATCCTCGTTATAAGACATTGGATGAGAATGATATTACTTTCTTCAAGTCTATTCTCTCTGAATCTCAAATCATTACTGATGCAGATGATTTACTATTCTACAATGAAGATTGGATGCGTAAGTACCGTGGCCAGTCCACTTTGACGCTTAAGCCAAAGACCACAGAGCAGGTCTCTCAGATCTTGAAGTATGCCAACGATCAGAAGCTCGCTGTTGTGCCTCAAGGTGGTAACACTGGTCTTGTTGGTGGTTCTATCCCTGTATTTGACGAAATTATCCTTTGCCTGTCAAATATGAACCAAATCCGTTCCTTCGATGAGACTTCTGGTATCTTGAAAGCCGACACAGGTGTTGTCTTGGAGAGTGCTGATCAATTTTTGGCCGAACACGGTTACATCTTCCCATTGGACCTCGGTGCTAAAGGTTCCTGTCACATTGGTGGTACCGTTGCCACTAACGCAGGTGGTTTGAGACTTTTGCGTTACGGTTCTTTACACGGTACCGTTCTTGGTCTCGAGGTAGTCTTGCCAGATGGAAAAGTTGTTTCTTCAATTGACGCTTTAAGAAAGGACAACACCGGTTATGATCTGAAGCAGTTATTCATTGGATCTGAGGGTACTCTTGGTGTTATCACGGGAATGTCTATCTTGTGTCCACCAAGACCAAAGAACTTCAATGTTGCATTCCTTGGTTTGCCAGATTACGAATCTGTCAAGAAGACTTTTGTTCAAGCCAAGGCTGAGCTTGGTGAGATCTTGTCGGCTTTCGAGTTAATGGACAACAACTCTCAGGTTCTTGCTAAGAAGCACTTGAAGACCACACACCCGTTGGAGGAGGAGCACCCATTCTACGTCTTAATCGAGACTTCTGGTTCCAACGGTGTTCACGACACTGAGAAGCTTGAAGCCTTTTTGGAGAATGCCTTTGAGGGTGAAGTTATCTCTGATGGTGTCATTGCACAAGATGAGACACAGCTTAAGGCTCTTTGGAACTGGCGTGAACAGATCCCAGAGGCTTCTCAAGTCGGAGGTGGTGTCTACAAATATGATGTCTCTTTGCCATTGGACCACTTGTACGGTCTTGTTGATGCTATGAGAGATAGATTGAATGAGCATGGTCTTATTGGTGATACTGATGAGTTCCCAGTTATCGATGCTGTCGGTTACGGTCACGTTGGTGATGGTAACGTGCATTTGAACGTTGCCGTTAGACGTTACGAGAAGGCCGTGGAAAAGGTCTTAGAGCCAGCTGTTTATGAATGGGTTTCATCAAAGAAGGGTTCTATTTCTGCTGAGCACGGATTGGGTTTCCAAAAGAAAAACTACATTGGTTACTCCAAGTCTGAAATTGAGATTCAACTCATGAAGCAGCTCAAACAGTTGTACGACCCTAATGCTATTTTGAACCCATACAAGTACATTTAAGTTTGTATTTATACATATATTCAAATAATCAAGCCCCTTATTTAACTGGTGTAATGACTAGTCATTGCCTTTCAAATGTTCTCTGTAATCAAAGTTGAGACGATAGACATTGAGTACCTTATCGGTAAGCATCTTTACAGGCAGCCATTTAGCTACAAAGTCCATCTTCCCTGCCTCTCTACCTTCGAATATTCTTAAGGTGTTCAAATCTGCCTTTTCGATCTTGTCAAGGGTTCTCTGGGCAAACACATTGGGGTCCATGGGGGTGTTCTTGGACTGTTCTTTAAGTTTTCCAGCACGATTCTCATGGATATCTTTGAACTTTTGGAAATCAAAAACAGATCCCTTTTTCACTTTGTTTACTGGAGCATCAAATATTCCAGTATTAACATAGCCACCAATAACATCGATGACCTTAACACCAAAATTTCTCATCTCACATTGCAATACAGCAGCGTACTGATCCAAAGCGGCCTTTGTTGTACTGTACAAGAAGATTCCATGCATTGGCAAAGCTCTAGTCACTGATCCAGAAAATGCAATTGTTCCCTGTGAATTGACCACAAGCTTTGAAAACTCACGGACAAGTCTCATATGTGCAAACAAGTTCAATTCGTACATATTTTGGATTTGTTCATCAGTCGCATCCACTGCAAGGACAACTTCACAACGACCAGCATTAGAGTAAAGAAGATCCAATGAGTTACCACATTCTTCTGCAATTTGATCTCTCACTTTTTGCACTTGTTCATCTGAGGTCACATCCATAATCAAGGGAACAATCTCATTGTACTGTGCAAAGGTCACATCTGTCTCTGGGGAGAATGTAAGATCTGTTGCATATACTTTATACCCACGCTTTTGTAACTGCAATACCAAAGCACGGCCAATTCCTCCGTTAGCACCAGTTACCAATGCGTTCTTAGTCATTCTTAATAGCTTATAACAATTTGTAGCAACTTCTACTAAGGAAAAGATTTGCTCTCTTATATAATAGAAAAAGAAAAGCATTGCAAGCTGCCGGGGGGGGGGGAGGGTGTGTGCAGTGAACAAGGTGCCTGGTTATGGCCACACAGTCGCATGTGTCGATCAATACATCAATTTGTTCTAAATCTGCGAATATTATTATTTAGCTATGAGTATACAACTTCGTTTCCATCCAGGTGTTCTCTGTAGTCAAAGTTAAGCCCAATTGATTGGAGGATCTTATCAAAGAGCATCTTACGAGGGAGCCATTGTCCCAGGAAGCTGATGATACCAGATCTACCACCTTCATATACCCTAACGGTATTCAAGTCGGTCTTTTCTATTTGGTCAAGTACTCTCTTAGCAAATACATCGGGTGCCATCATTTTGCCCTCTGATTGCTTTATTAGGTGATTGGCCCGGTCTTTATGAGCATCTTTGTACTCTTCAAAGTCAAACACCGACCCCGGTTGCACTTGAGGTTTATGGTCATTGAAGATCTCTGTTCCAACGTATCCTCCAATAACGTCCACTACTTTGACACCGTAGTTTCTCATCTCACATTGTAATACTGTGGCGTATTGGTCCATAGCTGCCTTGGAAGAGCAATAGAGAGATAAGGAATGAATAGGCATAATAGCAGACACAGAACCAGAAAAGGCAATTGTTCCCTTTGCATTAACAATGAGTTTAGAGAATTCTCTTACCATTCTTATATTTGAAAATAGATTCAATTCGTAAATGTCTTGAATCTCTTCATCACTTACATCAACTGCAAGAATAGGATCAGCACGTCCAGCATTGCAATACAGGAAATCCAAAGTTTCATTACACTCTTTGGCAACCAAGTCTCTAACACTTTTTATCTGTTCTCTATTGGTAACATCCAGGATTAAACACTTAACGTCTTCACCTGCAGCTTTAAACAATTGCTCTGTCTCCGTGGAGAAACGACGTCCGGTAGCATACACAGTATATCCACGATTAACGAATTCTAACACAAGAGCACGGCCAATACCGGCATTTGCACCAGTGACAAGTGCAGTTTTCTTCTTTGTCATTACGTTAATGTCAAATCAATTGTCAATTGAAAAGATGAAAAAACAGTAACAGGCGATCCAACCCCTTTTTATATAAATGTACAAGATTTATGCAGCCGTGCACGATTCTCGAAGGATCTACATGACAGCTCCCCCCCTAAAAGGGGGTTACAATTATGTGCTTTATATGATGTAGTTGTGTATGCGTTATTCATGATCTTTCAATCCTTTTGTTATGTATTGTTCCAATATTCATCAGTGATGAAGTTGTATATCATTTCTTCTTCTTTTTCGCCTTTGATGGTTCTTCCAAGAATCCACCTTCTTTTAATGCCTCCACTGCAACTGTGCTGATATGTCTAAACCTCGCGCCTCCTAATGGCGTGCCACCATACCATCGTGTCACAACTATCAACACATTGACCAACCCAGTCCTCTCCAACAACCCCATTAATCTCAAACCTGCACCTGCTTCACCACAATCTGCCATTCCTTGATTCGTCGGTGTCTTTGGTGCTGGCCCTGTTCTCCATGCAAACATCGCTGGATGTGTGGATTTTTGAATGGACTTATCAGAATCTGCTAATGACCCAATCAATTGCTCTACATCACCAGGTGATGTAATTGCAATTGCTCTTCCTTGGAACTTTGATTTCTTATCTATTAAAATAGTTGATTTTGACCAATTTGTACTCTGGTTTTATTCCTATTGGTTAGTTATATTTCCCTTCGTTCTTTCTTCAAGTTTTTTTTTGTATCTTTACTTACCATTCTCCTTATTGCTATCAATCTCGTCCTTACTCTCATCAACATCACCCTAGTAATACCAAAATAGAGATAAAAAGACACTCAGAAAAGTAAGAGTATATAATACCCAGCTCTGTCATTTTCCACACGGGCAAGTACATTTTCGCGAAACTCCGGTTTGTTTACCTTTCATAAGCCCTTTAAACCCGTATAATACACCCGGAAACCCTCCACCCCTTCCCACACCTCCAACTCTGTTCACTAAAAGAGTAGAGGGTCCTTGTGAATGAGAGTTCTTACAAGTGATCTTACAACAGGTGGGTGTACAGGTATGTTTAGCCTGAGGTCTTACGGCTTTCAAGGGGGAGATGAGGCTCGAAATTCTGGGGTAAAATCCATGTACTAACACCCATATACACAGTTTGGAAGATTACTGAAGAGTTGAGAATTGTAAAAGAGACAAGTTTTGGTATCAAAGGACGACATTTGTACATTCAGAAACTTTGTGCATTTGAATGGAGAGGGAAAAATTACCTTTTAACTGGTAGAAAGGGACTTACACTTGACATATACGATGTTGATAATGGATTCCGATGTATCAAGACTAAACACTTAATGACTACACAAGCTGATTCTGACTTCTTTGTATCATTAGAGGTATTAGATGGAGAACAGTTCAAAGTGTGTACGGGCTTAGGGTACTGCTATTTCTTATCTCTGGATACCTTATTAACTTCAAGTTATAACGACTTCTCAATGAGTTTTGGTCTTCATGGTTCAGTATCATTTTTCAAATTCTTACCACCAATACAAACATCATCACAAGGATTACAACATAAACGAGTTATAGTGGGTGGTAAAGATCGTCAAATAGCTATTATTGAGATCGATACTCATACCACAATGTGGAAGAGTAAAAGTATGAAAAAAGTAACCACATATCCTCCACGTGAACCAATATGGATTCAAGACGTTGTTATCATTCCATCAACTTCTGAATCCTCTGAGAATACTGATTTTTGTCGAATTATTGCTGCTACAAGGTTTGGCAAATTACTATTCTATGATCCAAACGTAACACATTACCCAATGGATGAGCTACAAATATGTGAAAATCCAATAAAGCACATGAAATGCATTGGTAATCACTTGTTAATAACGGATGCATTTAACAACGTTGTAATATTTGATCATATCTCAATGACAATTGTGAACCGACTAAAGATTCCATTGGGTCCACTTTCATCATTAATTGTGTTTCCATTAGAATCTGATAGAAGAGTATCATCCAGATTTATTGCCATAGCTTCTAGTTCAGTCGATAAGAAAATGAGATTATATATATTCGAAGACGGTTATGCAACTTGCATGGATACCATTTGTGCTGATACGATTATAAGTGAAATGGTATTGAGTGATTTGGAGAATATACCTACAGTACTAGAAGATAATGAACAATCAAAGAGACATAGGTTATAGTTTACATTTAAAAGGTCAAAAAGGAGGAGAGAGAAAAGAAACAGTGTATTCTAATATAAAATCCAATAAAAAAAAAGGAACAAATTAACCCGTAGTTTTGTATGTACGCCAAAGATATTATTTATATCTAGATTAAGAGATCGTTATGCTTTCATGTCAGTGTCATGGGTATTCGTTAAAGTTGACAAAAGTGTCAAATGGAGGAAGGAGGGGAAGATAGAGAAACAAATAAAAAGATTATTTGGTAACAGTAGTAGTTGAGATCTCTGTGTATGGAGGTGGTTGGTTGTTTGTAGATCCATAAGATTGTGGGTTTTGACCACTGCAGAGTTGTTCCATTGTTGGTGTATGTGTGTGTTCTCTAACAATGACGGTGGAGTGTGTGGATGAATAAGTTTGTTGTGGTGTCTGCATTGGACGTTGTACACGACGATACTCCTGAGACTCCTCATCAAGTACAACGTACTTGACTGGGTACTTCGCAATGATGTAGAAGGAGTGAATAACACCAGGAAGGTAACCAAGGAAACAAAGGGCAATGTTAATGAAGGCCTCAGCTGAACAGAAACCACATTTCATCCACACAGGGAATGGTGGGAAGATAAGTGCAATAAGCACAAGAATACAATCACAACAGCAGCAGCACATTTTCTATTTTCTTTTTTGTTGATTGTTTTAATGGACAAACAAAAAAAATTGTGGCAAATTCGGTCATTTTTATATTCTTTTTTTTTTTTCGTTTTTTGGCTGGAAAAAGGCGGAGGCAGCCAGTTTTCATGGCGTTCCGCCGGTATAACGGCGGTAAACCGTCGGCCTCCCGCCGGCATACCGCCGGCTTGTCGGTGTTTGCCGTTACTTCTACGAAATTGTCAATGAATATTTACATTTTCACTAAGGATAATCACCATAAACAGCACGATGGAACTGTTCTGTCAGATCAGTGCTTTGGTCGTGAACAAAAGTGCTCTCCCCGGTCTCTTCATCATCGAGGTCACTCTCATCGCTCATTAGAGCGATCGATTCAATGTATGGTGGTGGGTGATCAGGCATACACTCCTCTTCAATGATGTCTTCACTTGAGCTTGAAGAGTTAGGTTCACCACCCGTAGCACCAGTCTCTGAAGGATCGTCCTGAACTTGATTACTGAGAGTTCTTCTGAAACTTGTCAAGATCTCAGCCTTTGCTGAAGTCGAACGACGACGACGTGATGCTAATGACAATTCCGAAGTACCATTCATCAATTCATCAATAGTATCATAGATTGGATCCAGTCCATTGGTATTAAGTGTAGAAGTACGTGATAGCCTATCCAACGTCTCTTCATGAGTGGGCAATAACATTGGTGAATTCATTGGAGAAACCACTTCGTCAAATGTAGGAAGTCTATCAGTGCCATAGTATTGCAACAGACCCATATCATCTGTATAAGCTGGGAGTTCAACACTTTCTGGAACACATGCACCATTCAAGACAAAAACAGGTGTATCAATAATCACTTCGTAGTGGTGTATTTTATTATCCTGATTATTCATTCTAGAAATACGGATGCATATTTGAAGTTTGTGCTCAATGCTTATATACCTGTTGTTTGCAGAATCTGGGGTCAACCCTTCTTCCGGTTGATTAATCTTTGTAGTCGTGTTGACAGAGTAATTGTGATTAGAAATTCTTGTACGTAATTCACGGGATGCCTGTGGTTTAGACCTATCGGTGTTTACCACAGTTTGAATGAACTGTTTCGGTGAATGTGGATATAACTTGATACTTTTTTGTGGTTTGATGAAAGGAAGATGTGTTGTGATAGATAATGGACCAACAATATCAGTTGATTCCAAACAATCTGCATTCTCAGCCTGATAACAACAAGATAACAAGTTATCAGTAACGGCAGCATCTTCAACGACTTCTTCTCTTACAGCTCTTGAATTTCTTGCCTTTGTTCTAACTTCCAATAATGGGATTATCTTTTCATTACCATTTGTTTGCAAATATGTTTCATCATTTTCATTAGAATGTTCATCATATTCATATTCAAGAGACTTGGATACATATGTCACTTTTTCAATAACGTTGATCTTAATACGTTTAACTGTAACTTTCTTCTCTAATGGTATGAATTTCAACTTAAAAGGTAACTCACTTCCTAAAGTGACATATTTTTTGGGGAATGAAAGTTCATAACTTAAAGTGTCATTCCAAACCTTACTGACAAATATTGGTTTATCGGCTGTTGTAATACCACTAACTGGAGGACCACGAACCACTGGTACGTAATGTTCACCATATGAATACAACTTACCCTTTTGAGCCACCACCGTTTTCAACGAATAAGAGACATGAGATTTCGTTGTAAGTACTGTTTCCGGTAAATGTGGTTCAAATAGTGTTGGTAATAAGAAAACGTAATGACCAGCAGGATATTGGAGTGGTACACCGTTCAATGCACCAAGTACAAATGGATCTCTATCCGGTTTATAATTGAAATATCCACCTCTTGTCACTTGTTCGAATGATCTCAATTCAAATTTCTTAGAAGCTATTTTTTGTTCAGTGAGAAATTTCGATTCATCCATATCTGGATCAATATCATCATAATTCCATTGATCATCTTCATCTTCAATAGCATCTTCCGATAATGCAACATAGTAGTTATGATTTGATAGATTTAAATCCCAATTTGCCTGACCCAATTCAAAATCTTCTCTTTTAATAGATCTATCTGATGGTAATCCCTTTGGCCACTGAATAGAACATATAGCTTGTAACTGAGACTTAATGTTTGTTATATTAGTAGGTCTTTGTAATGTCACTATAATGGCAAATGTATGTGAGATTGGATCAACGCTATCATCAATGTGTCCCTGAAGTGGATGTTCATCTTCTCGAAGTAAAGTCTCTCCATTCGATATATTCGTTGAACTTGTTGTTGAATCTAAAGTTGATTGTGATTCCGGTTCACGTTCTAAATTTGATTGTCTCGTTACATTTATTGGATTTGGAGAATGTTGTTCCAAATTGTGTTGTTCTTCTTCTGATAAGGATATGAGTGATGGTAAAAACACATTTTCACCAGAAGAAGACACAGATATTCTAACCGTTGGTGATTCTTGAACAATTCTTGGTGCTGATAATCCTTGAAATTTAAGATATTGAAGTACTTCTTTCGGGAATCTATCATGATTAAGTGTTTTAAACCTTGTAAGTTCTTGAGTGGCAAGTTCAGATTGTGAAGATGTAATTGAATTAAGATCATCTGATGAATTATTTGAAAAAAATGAAAGTCTTCTTGATAATGAATTTGAAAAAGTATGAGTTTTACCATGAGACTGTGAACGTGTTCGTGTTGAACCATTTCCTGTTGAATGTACCGAACTGATCCGTGCCAATGGTGATACACCTTCTTGTGATGATGCTCTTCGGGAGCCACGCGGGTCCGTCTCCGACTTCCTCTTCAACTTTAACGGTAATGAAAACATATTTTTCCCTTTCCAGAAAAGTATCTGTGTTATTCAGAGAAAGGAAACAAAATGGTGTTTAACAGAAAGCTGGGGCAAAAAGAGCAACAGCGAACTGCCCAGCCACTTATCGATAAAAAACGGTTATGTGGCACTGGCCTCCCTCTCTCTTTCGGGAACCTTTCCTTTTTTTTGGTATTCTTCTTTTATTTAAAGTGGAAATCTTCCTTTTTACACTGTTTTATACCCCAATAAAGCATTTTATATAAAATAAACACTTTTTAATTTATAGAAGAATATGACGTCATAGCGGAATATTCATAAAAATGTACAGCCTCCCCCTAGATATTCCCGGATTACCCCCTTTACAGTAATTCTGACCCCCGGATCTCCGTTGTTTCTTCGACGCACAGCGCGTGTGGGAGGCATTGACAATTTCAGGGCCACGAAAACAAAGAAGTTTCACTTTTATTGGTGAAATCTTTGAATACATAAAAGTTTTGAAGTATAAAAAAAAAATGGCTGATTTCGTTGGTCAAGTTCAAAGTGCCCTTAAGGGTATCGACTCTGTTAGTATCTATGGGATGAAAAAAAAAAAAGAAAAAGGAAACATTGAGATCAGGATTTCCTTATATGGAATTCTGATGATCTCATCTCCGCACATACCGATTAGTTGTGTTACTAACATTTTAAAAGAAATTCGCTGGTAACAACGTTTTATCTCAATTTGAGAGTGCTTCCGGTCTTCCAAGATCTTATGCCGTTGTTGGTGCCGGTGCCGTTTACTTCCTTCTTATCTTCATTAACGTTGGTGGTATTGGTCAATTGCTTTCCAACATTGCCGGTTTCGTTATTCCAGGTTACTTATCTCTTAAGGCTTTAAACACTTCTTCAACAAGAGATGACACAGAACTTTTGACTTATTGGGTTGTCTTTGCCTTTTTGAACGTCATTGAGTTCTGGTCAAAGGCAATCCTTTATTGGATCCCTTTCTACTGGTTCATGAAGACAGTCTTCCTTCTTTACTTGTGTCTCCCACAGTTTGGAGGTGCCCAAATCGTCTACGCATCTGTCATCAAACCATTGGCTCAAAAGTACACTGGTGTTGCCTCTAAGGCTGCAGATGTTGTTGATGAGGTTGCCGAAGGTGTCTCCTCCGCAGTTCACCACTAATCTATGTATTATCAATATACAGAGAAATGTGGAATTTCCTTATTCTTATTTTTTTCTTATAAATCTCATATATATATAGATCACAAAGTGTCGGTTAGTTTACCAAAGTCAAATTGTTCAGTGGATCTACCACTAACACCGTCATATTCAAACTTAACTCTTAATTTGACTTTACCACCGGCATTACCGACAATTTTCAAATCCTGTGTAACAAATCCATTTGGTGGAATAGAATGTGAAGAAATTGAAGACATTGTCAATTTTTGAGTCTTTGGAACTGCAATCAATAATTGCAAATTAGACAATGGTTCTGAAGTTTTGTTCTCCAAAATAGTTTCAATAACCGCTTGGCCATTACCCATAGTCTTTGGACGGAATGATACTTTAACAGAAGCATTAGATAAAGCTTCAATACCAATTGGAGTAGTGACAGTTGTGTTAGTGGTAGTTGATGAAGTAATAGGAGAATCAAACAATCCAAGAATATCCGTCTTAGCTGATGAACTACCAGATGGTTTGGTTGAAGAATTACCGAAAATCTCACCAAGTAAATCGGAATTATTACCACCTGTCTGTTGTATACCATTGCTATCATTTTCATCCATCAAATCTAAAAGAAGATCTTCGGTGTTCGAAGTGGTTCTGTTAGAAGAACCGGTATGTGTAGATGATTGGTTTGATAGTTTGGATCTTTTTGTCGTAAGAGAAATTGTGTCTTTCTCCTTAATCGTTGGTGGTGGCATTCTTCCCAAGATACCTCTTTTGATATGGTCATGTTCATTGAACAATGCTGAGTAGCTAACAGCTTTTATTTGGATATTCAAATCACTTGAAGTTGTCTTTGAATCAATGTAATTTTGCAATTTTTTCTTGGATGCACTATCTGATACTTTGATTGAAAGTTTTAAAGCTGCAGTAAGAACATATGATACCAAAGTGAGATCGTCATCTTTCAAATCTGACAAATCTATCAAATAATCAACAAGAGCCCTATCATCTATCTTCTTATCATCTGACATTGAGGTCCCAATCAACAAATCACCGTATTCACCAATCAAATAAACACACATCAAATCCAAACCTTCTTGAGATGGATCTTCAATAGAAGATTTGAACAATTTATTTGCAGTGTAGCTTTTAAGTTCGTCGTCATCTTTAATGTTCATTATCAAGGACAACAACTGTGAAGCAATTTTGGTATTTAATGCTTCATCACTCAACTGTGATAATCTAATCAAAGTGTCAAATCTCCATTTATCATTTGGCATCAATTCACGACGTTCCAAGATATTGGTAACATTTGTAACGATGTATGATTTCAATTCCTTATCGTTATTAATTGGATTTTCCAAAAATGTCAAGATTTCACGAATAAGAATGCGAATGTTTGAAGAATCTAAAATTGCAAAGGATAATTCCAATGCTCTTCTTTTAATAGAAATATCCATATCGGATAAACATGAAACAATTGTTTGACGATGTCTTTGAACGGCTAATGGTTCAATGTTAACCACTGTCAATAATGTGTTTAAAGCCACATATCTATTGTTATTTTCCTTTGTGGAAAGTAATTGACCTAATGTGTTTATACCCAAAACTTTCAATGCTGAATCCAAGTTTGGGATGTTAAAGATTGTCTTAACAACTTCATGAAGTACTGTTGCTCCTGAATTTTTAGCAAATGAAGTTGTAGATGCAATTGTAGTTAACATATCATTCAATTGTTCAGTGTATTTGGATGAATTAGAAATTTGTGTTTCATCTGTGAAGATGACACCCAAAGTTCTAACAAGTGATGATAAAAGGAATGGATCACGAAGGGCTGTTGTATCATATTCTGGATTGAAATTATTGAGCATATGTTTCATGATTTCTAATAATTTTGGTACTCTTGAGATCAAGAATGGTCTTGATTCTGGTGAAACTTCATAGAGAGATCTGATCAATTTTGTAGTACCAAGGAGAACACCATGATCATGTGAAGTGAGTAAAGAATCGACTTTCTCTTGAAATATTTCAGAAAGATCCGGATCCTTTTCCACAATCTTTGAAGCAACTAAAGCCGCTTTCTTCTTAAGGTAATTGTTATTTCCCAAAAGAATTTTTTCAACATCTGTATACAAATCTCTAGCAAGTTCTGGAGAGCAAATGTTACCCGTAGTGCATAGTGCAAGGGCAACAATGAATTGATTAGGATGATTCATATCATTATTTAATGAATTGGTTAAAAGTGTCAACACCTCTTGATTCTCATCAAGTATAAGCATTGTGGCCAAATAACCCAAGCGCTTATCCACAAAGTTTGGGGATGCCAGTAATTTGATACATTCAATCTGTCCGAAATGGGTCTTTTCTCCTAAGATGTACAAGTATAACAGTTTTTGAATGTTAACACGACGCGTGTTATGTGAGACCGTCGTGTCCTTAAACGACGTTCTGATCAGGGCGGATTCCCTTCTGATGATCGAACGCTCATCGGCAATCGTCTTGGACGCACGCACCGACTTGATGAACGATTTCAGCGATGTTGTCATTGTCCTTTTGCCCCTCCTCCTCTTCTTTGTGGTGTGTGTGTGTGTTTGTTTAAGTTGATTTGTTCTCTTTCCCAATAAAGGGCAAATTTCGCGCAGTGGTATGGACACACCTCCAACATTTAATACCAATAAACCCTTCAAACAAAGTGGAAAAGAAAAGAAAAAGAGTGGAATAAAGGAAAAGGAAACCTGAGTTCAGAAAAAGTATGGATGAGAGGAGGAATGAGCCCGATTTGGCTCGTGAAGAGATCATACCGTATGTGAATTGGATACAAGGTCTTAACTTGGGTTCACATGGGTATAAACTACTAAAGACTAGTAGGGGAGAGGCATCTGAGAGTATTTTAACAGATAAATTAAATTGTCCCGAGGTATCTTTGTTTGCTAGAGTTCATAATAAGGGGAATGGAAGGGTTTTTTTCGAATTGGTAAATTGTTATACTGGGTTACGTTATTTTGGGGAGGCAGATATGAATGAAAATTTCCCATTCAACAAGAATGATATCTCTATTGCATTTGAAGGTGTTACAAATTCTTGGTGTAAAGTTGAAGATTTTGGTAAAGGTTCCATTCTTATGTTAAAAGGTTCAACTTATATCTTGCAAAAGGACAATTCAAATATAAATATGGGAAATGAAGTTCAATTCACAAGGACAAATCAATCTTCATTTAAAATTTCACAAGACATTGATAAACAATTAAATCTTCTCAATACAGAAGTTAGAAGTTTACATGCACAATTAATCTTGGAAAAAGTTCAAAATTCTGATTCTAAGATTAAGTTAAAGAAATCAAATACAAAATTCAATATCAACGAATACAAAGTACAAAAATTCATCACAAATTCTCTTAATGGTCATATGTATAAAGTTATACATACTTCTGGTAGTCGTCATTCCATTAGAGAAGTCATCACCACTCAAGGGGATACAAATAAAGAATTCAAATCAGCTATAATCTCTAATGAACTTGCACTTTATCATTCTATGCAAAAATCTACTTTTAAAAGTTTATTACGAATTACTGATTTTTACACCGAAACTACACCAATACGCACTTCTCAATATTTCCTTTCAGAACCAGCTTTACTGTCATTGGAAGAATTTTCCACTACAATGCTTGCCAAATGTGATAGTCATGCTCCTTATATCATTGGTGCACAGATCTTATCTGGTCTTGTCTACCTTAAACAGAAAATTGGTAGAATCCATGGAAATCTCAGTTGTAATACGGTTTTGGTCGATCTTGGAGGAACAATGAAACTCTCATGCTTCGAATTCGCATTCCCAATTGGAACAGTAATAAACCCTAGAGCACTGTTAGCTGATGCTCATGGAATACCTTTCAAACATACACGAGTCCTGGAACTGACAGAAATAGGTCAATCAATTACTACGTTACCCGTGTTGGATATTTGGAGTGTTGGATGTATTATGTTCAGGTTATTGACTGGGAATTCTCTGTTTAACAGATCGGTAAGGTCTATGGATCGATCGGTTGCAGCTTCAAGAGTACAATATAACAGTTTACTTAAAGAGGCTGTCTCTGATTTGATGTTCGATTATAACTACGAAAATGCACAGCCAGAAGCCATTTTAAGCAGACCGGTATTCTCCGGTTTGGAGAATGATAAAGTTACAAATCATCTTGGTGCAATGTATGAACGTTCTCGTGCTACATGAACTCCATGGTGCATGTGTATATATGATCTAATGAATATTTGGAGTACTACAAGTCGAAGAATTTTTTCTAGAATGATTATTTGAATATTAGAATGTCGTAAGTATATGAACAAGAGAAAAAGATAGATCTATATAGTGCCCAAAAAAGAAAAAAGACCCATAATTGTGTGTGTGTGTTGTTTGTGCATTTTCTTCTTTTTACAATTGCCATATATCGTGCAGAGCTCCATGGTAATGGTATAAATGAAGCTGATTCATTCGCTTTCTTGAGACTCCTCATCCTTGGCCTTAACAGCACCGTTGGACTTCTCTGGAGAGTAAGCGTATTTGGATTTGGCTCTGATTTTACCACCAAAGATGAAGAACACATATGGAATAGCACAACAGGCCAAGGAGATGAATGCCAACAATGAAGTGGCCCATTGGTCACCAAGTCTGTGGTACATCTGAATAGTAAACAATGGGCAAGCAGCACCCCACATGGAACGCAAGAAGGTCTTAGCGGCCAAACCGGATGCGGCATAATGTTGGTAAGAGTCGACAATGTAGTTGTTAGCAGGGTTGTAAAGCATATTGAAACCGATACCACAAGCAAGACCAGAGATACATGGACCGGCCCAAGAAAGATCTGGGTAAGAGGACCAAGCAAAGGAGAATAAACCAGCTGGAACGAACCAACAACCAATCATCATTGGAATCAAACGAAGCTCAGCTGGTGGAACTTCACCACGGTCAATGTACTTTTGAGCTCTCTTGTTGTAATCCTTGTTGAATAGTGGGGAGACGGCAGTAGCAAGAACGACACCAACGGCAATTGGAATAAACATAAGACCAGTCATGGAATCGTTCCAACCTTTACCTTCTTCATAGACAACTGGGAAGGCAAAGAAGAACATGTAAAGCAAACCATAAACAACTGACATGTAGACTGTGATAAGGAAAACAATTGGCTCTTGCAACAAGATCAATGGTCTCAACAAAGTGGAGTTAACAATCTCCTTCATGGAACGGGTCTGAAGTTCAGAAATGGCTCTGTATGTGTCATCACCAGTAGCTTTTCTAAGCTTTTTAGCACGCTTCTTCAACAATGTTTGATGATGAGTTTCAGGGACCAAGACAACAAGAAGGGCATACATAACACCTGAGAAGATCAAAAGGACCCAATACATCCATCTCCAACCGGCATTGTCATAGATGAAACCACCGATCAATGGACCAACAATTGGACCCAAGAATGGAGCAGCAGAGAAAATGGACATAGCAACACCTCTTTCCTCTGTGTTCCACATTTCAGCCAAGTTACCACCAATCAAACACATTGGTGCAGAGAAGAACAAACCGTCAAGGAAACGACAAACAAGCAAGGTACCAATGTTCTGAGCAACAGCACATGGAATAATGAAGATAACGGCAAGACCCAAAGTACCAACGTAAACTGGTCTTCTACCAACTTCTTCTGACAATGGAGCAAAGATCAATGGACCGATACCGAAACCGATAACCATCAAAGTAACTGTAAGGATAACGACTTCTGTGGAGACACCGAAAGTTTTCTCTGGACCACCCATACCACCGGTAACGATAGCAGATGCTAAAGCGACATCAAGACAAATGGTACCAAGGAAGAAAGTAAGGAACCATTTATAATTTGTTTTGAAATTACGTGGATCTTCCTTATCACCTTCAACAAATTGCACGATACGCACTTGTGTTGCGGCATCTGTTGGGTATTGCCATGGATCGAGATCAGCTGGGTGAAGAGTACCAAGGGCATCGGCCTTTGTGTGGACTCTTTCAATATCGATTGGATCTTCAAGTGGACCAAGCTTACCGGCATCTTGTGTCAATTCACGGACAAGATCGTCGACACCTGGATTGTTTGTAATGATACGCTCAAGGGAATCGTGGGATTGATGTGTAAGGTTGGACACTGCTGTGTGGACCCTTGAGATGATGTTCTCATGTTGGCTCTCTGATGAGGCTCTGGGAGTAAATGGCTTTGGCTCCTCTGAATCGGACATTTTTTTTTCTTAAAAAAGAATTAATGTGTATAATATCAATTCAGTTATTGATGCTTCTTTTATTCTACAATACATCTCTCTCCCCAATGTTGGGCAGACCCCCGTCCTTTTATAGGGCGGTGCAGGTTGTCTTCTGTCGGCCTGTGCGCTGTTTAGTGCCGGCGCAGGGTTGAGGCATTTGTGAACGGTGACAGAAAGACAAACTGAGATCTTCCAGAAAACAATAAATACTCCATTTACAAAATAACTGTGTTTTCCTATAGAGAAAGAAAGAAAAAACAAAATTAAATGGTAATTGATGATTAAATGAACTAAAAATCCAATTGTCCCCTTTTCTATTGCATTTCTGTAGCGTTTACAATTAAATTTGAAAAGTTTCATGGAAATTTTTGGTTTTCTACGCAGATCCATCAATTTCTCCGGTCCGGGGATCTTCTTCACTTTGCTATATAAATTTCTTATTTTCATTTTAATATTATTTGCCCTCTACACGGTCCCATGATAACTAATAACCGTTATTATTTTTCTATAGAACCCAATTACTTTATATTTTATGTTATTCAATTGCCCCCCTCCTCCCCTCACCCTCTACGCTAATACATGGCTGAATTATATTTGTTTAATAGCCACACCAAAGGTGATTAGCCGTTTAAAACTATAAAACTGTATTTAAAACCTCTTTATATACAATAAAATGTGTCAAAATTAGGGATTACAGACAAAAAAAAGAAAAGAAAAAGGGGAAATTTTACTATCTTTAAACATTTTAAAAATTATTATGGAAAAGAAACATTGGGAAACCCTTTTTCCATACACAAAACGGTAACGTCGTGTGGCCTGCGCCGAACCGCAAGTGTTAATGCCGCGCGTAAAATAATTCGATCATCTCGGTAAACTCAGCGTGCAGATGCCGACGCTATAATAATAATAATCTTTGGAAGATTTATGACACAAAAAAAAAAGTATATGTTATAAAATGTATTAGACAGAGTCATAATATATAGAAATGTGTGTTAAAAAGAGTGTTCTGTAGAGGCACCACCGGTGGCACTTGTCATTGTAGAACCACCATTGACCACTTGAACTATGGAATCAATGTATTCTGCACCAGACCATTTTTGATGTGTTAATACATCACATCCAGTTTCTTTCTCTTTGGATTGTACTAATTCAACATATGCTTTCATACCTTCTTTATTGAAACCTTTAGCCAATTCAAATGAAGAAACTGCATTTGAATGTAATCCAGAAAGAGAAACCAATTGGAAAACAAATCCACATTTACCTAATTCAATAATATATTCACTTAAATCTTTCTTTGTAAATCCATGTCCAAGCCAATTAAAAGATGGACTTAAATTATAAACTAATTTCTTCTCTGGATAAACATCATGAATACGTTTTGCAAATGCACGAGCAACTGATAAATTTGGACTTTTAGTTTCTAACCATAAAATATCAGCATGTGGTGCATAATTTAAAGCACGTTTCACTGCAACATCCATAGATGATTTATTAATGAAATATCCTTCTAAAGTACGAGGAGCATCCCAATCAAAGAAGATCTCCTCTCCATTAGTTAATTCCTTAAATAAAGAACGACATTCATAATTAGATAACCCTTTACATCTCATATTATAAGTCTCAATCAAATCAGATTTACCCAATTCATTAAGTCTCTTTGAAACAGCTTCATTGAAAGTCATAACGGGATTAACTTCTCTCCATTGTTTTTCAATTGCATCTAATTGAGGACCTGCAAGACCATTTGATTGAGCATCTGCAATAACTTCACTCAATGGTTTAACTGGAGTAATAACACCAACAATGAATTCATGATCCCTTTTATCAACACTAGAACTCAATAAAGATCCTGTCTCTGCATCTGATCTAGCAATTAAAAGTTGTTCTGTACCCATAATATCCCATTGTAATCTTGCAGCTGTTAATCTTCTAATCTGTTCAGAAGTTGGTACAAGTACTTTACCACCAAGATGTCCACATTTCTTACCACCATGTAATTGATCTTCAATATGAATTGCAGCAGCACCTCTTTCAGCAAATAGTTTTGCCATTTTCATAACTGCACCAACACCTCCATGACCAGTATCAGCATCTGCAACAATTGGTTTCATATAATCAACTCTTTCCTTTGAAGGATCTTTTAACCAAGTGAAATATGATTTTTTGTCATGTAACAATTGTGCTTTAAACAATCTTTCAACTTGATTAGGAACTGTATCATATGGATAATCACCAAAATCAGGTCCAACTTCATTAGTTGTAGTTAAAACACTAGAAGCTGCCCAACCAGAGATATAAACAGCCTCTTGAAATTGAACATTTTGTGACATCTGCACAGGGTCAATGGAACCAAGGACATTGACAGCTTTTTTTTCTTTAAATCTTTGTTCTAATAATGCAAATAGTCTCTTAGCTTGAATATTAGAAGGATATTCAGTTTCAACTGTTCCACGGTATTGTGCAACCGTCTCTGCATCGTATGGTCTCTCGAGACCTTTAAAACGCGGGGTATTAAACCACTCCTGGATAGAAGCAACTAGTTTTCCATGGTGAGAAAGGGCCTCTTTGGCCGTTGGATAAGGGAATCTAGACAATGACATCTGGATACTTCCAACAAAAAGAAGTCTAACAAATTTCAATGGGAAAAATGCCTTCAACGGTTTCTTTTATAACACAAGATTTGTGTCACACAGCTCCGTGTCCGGCTCCAAGAGCGAAATCGCGGATCGGGGAACCTGCCGCTTGAAGACGTTTCAAGGGGTTCTCCGACTCGGCATTTTCTCTTTGTTATACGGAGACCGCTTGAAAGGACATAATTCTTGATGGTTCCCAAATAGAGGTGACCTTAAAGTACGGCTGATGTAAATACAACATGGTGTGAGCGTAATTACAATAGATGGCATTGGTCCCATATCCATGGTTTTCTCTATAGTAGCTTACTTGAATATAAGTCAATCATAATATTCAAATAATTATATTATCAGCTGTTTATTTGCAGTTTTTTTTTTATTCTATTTTTTTAGGTTTAATCTAGTGTATTATAGCTCGATGAATCTATGTTGCTTTGAAGCTTTTATACGTTTGGAAGAAAATCTACAGTTGTATACACCTCACATGTTCATATTCCCTTCTCGGTCCCGTTATTCCAGTCCATTTTCAGTTTCTTATTCAGTTATAGCCGTACTCTGTTCAAATCTAGTAGAATCTATCTATATGCCATATACTTAGGGAGCATGTAATACTTTGACCCTGTACAGGAAGTAAGGAATCAGTCTATAGTTATCTACGATTCTTATACAGATATCAAACCAATCCATGTTCAAAGATATCTATCTATATTAGTATTTTTTTTTATTCACTGTGGACCTCCTGGTGGACCCTCCTTCAGTGATGAACGACCAGCCTTCAACAACTCATCACAGAGCAAAAGGTTACTGGAAATACCCACAGCAGATGTGATAGCGTTTCTAAGGACTCTGAAAGAATCCCAAATACCCTCAATGGTAGGATCACAAGAGTCTCCAGAGTTTAAATCAATACCAATGACACGACCTTCTTCAAGTTCATCTTGACATGTGGAGACAACGTCAAGGGCATCAAATCCTGAGTTCTTAACAAGTGTCTTTGGAATAACAAGTAATGCCTCAGCAAAAGCTTGGACACCAGTTTTTGTTCTACCCTTGGACAATGTGGACATGTTCTTAGTCAAGTGATCAGAAGCCGCAAGGAAGAAAGATCCGGCACCTGGAACGACACCTTCATCTTTGATGACGTTAGAAACTGCTCTAAGACCATCTCTAACAGCATCCTTTGTCTGGTTGAGAATGTGCATAGATGGACCCTTGATCAACACTGTACAGGACTTTGGATCCTTGTTCTCTGTAACAAATGTGAACTTATCTTCACCTAATGTCTCTTCATAAACACTACCGGATTGACCAAGCACCTGTGGTGTCAAATCATCAACAGAGTTTTGTGCCTCACCACCAGTGACCAATTGAAGTCTCTCCATATTACGTCTCTTTGCTCTTCTCAAGGCAAGAATTCCATGTTTGGCCAATACGTCCAATGACATTGGGTCAATACCCTTTTGGTTAATAACAACGAATCCATGTTCACCATCCAATCCACACACTTCATTCTTCAAATCAACAATTTTTTTCAATTTATCATCAACAAACTTACGTTCACTTTGAACAAGCTTATCACGCTGCTCAGCAGAAGAGTAGAAGAAGGAAGAGTTGACTTCGGTCTTCTCATATTCCAATGAAACGTTCAAGATCAAAACGAATGCATTCTTGACAACCTTTGGCATATCTGGGTGACGAGCACCATGATCAAGAACAAGACCCTTAACCAATTGACACTCTCTAGCTGATCCATGCTGCATCTGCATGATTTCAATCATGTGAAGGTCAAGACCCTTGTCTGTCTTGACGTTGAGAACTGCATCTGTGACAATTGGAACTAAAGTCTCAGAGATCTCTTGCGGCACTTTAGTAGCAAGCGATGATCTAGCAACTTGAAGGAGCATTTCACGCTCCATATCTTTCTTCTCAATCTTACACTGTTCCAAGAACTTCAAAGTCTCTCTTCTAGCAATTTCAAATCCGTCTGTGATGATTCTTGGGTGAACACCTTCAGAGATGAAACGTTGAGCTTGCTTCAAGAGTTCACCAACGAGAAGCACAACACTAGTTGTACCGTCACCGGTGATCTCATCTTGAGCGGAAGCTGCACGTGCAATCATCACGGCGGTAGGATGCTGAATCTGCATCTCACTCAACAGCACTTTACCGTCCTTTGTGAGCTTGATGTTACCGGCACCATCAACGAGCATCTTGAGTGTTCCCTTTGGACCCAAGTTGGTCTCAAGCACCTGTTGAAGACCCTGGGCAGCTGCAATGTTAACTTGAAGCGCGGCCTGACGTCTCAAAGATTCCGCCTTTGGATTCAGAAGTTGTAAAGACGACATTCCTGTTGGGTGTGTGTTTTTGTGATGCGTTTTATAGAGAATTGGACCAACTTTCTCGTGTTTTCAGATCTTCTCTGGTGGCGAGAGTTGACGCGTTTATGGACGTTTTTTTCCACTGAGTTCGCGGGTCGCTGTGCCCTGGTACGCGCACATCCCAGAGATCTGTCTTTCTATTTAACTACAAAAATATCTTTTTACACTTTTAATGCTATTTTTTCTTTTTAAAGTGATGAGTTTTTTTTTCTCTTTTTAATTACAAATGAAGTTCACTTTCTAGCAATGGCACCACCTGGGGAGGTGGCCTTTCTAGCACTGAGCACTTCAACACCGGTTTCGGTGATGAGCATCTCATGCTCAAACTGTGCACTGAGCTTACCATCGGTAGTTGTAACTGTCCAATCATCTGGCCAGCTGACATCCTTCCAAGTTCCCAAGTTGATCATTGGCTCAACAGTGAACACCATACCTGGCTTCATGACACCTGGTGATTTGTTTCTAGCGTAATGGGCAATTGATGGACCACAGTGGAAGAACTTACCAGTACCATGACCACAGAAAGAACGCACAACGGAACAACCATTTTCTCTAGCGTGCTTCTCAATGATATCACCAAGGGATCTGAAAGTGACACCTGGCTTACAGTGAGCAATAGCAAGATCCAAACATTCACGAGCAGTTTCCACAACGTTAATGGCATCCTTTGATGGTGTACCAATGTAATATGTCTCATTCAAATCGGCATGATATCCTTGGTAGTAAACAGAAATGTCAATGTTCAAAATATCACCATCTTGTAATGGACGCTTATCTGGGATACCGTGACAGATGACCTCATTAACAGAAGTACAAACGGATTTTGGGAAGTTGTAGTAATTCAATGGAGATGGGTAACCGTTACGAGCTATCGTTTCACGATGCACCAATTCATCAATCTCTTCGGTTGTAACACCTGGTTTGGCAATAGCAGCAGCAAGGTCAAGAACCTCACGACCGATTTCAGCAGATCTCTTGATAATCTTCAACTCCTCCTCGGTGTAAATTGGAATCTTATTGGTTCTATCGTTTATTATCTCGGAGGTTGGAGCACCATCTTCATGATAATCGGTGACTGGGACATTATCTGGAATGGAACGACGAGGAGCGAGAGGGTATGATGGTCTCAAAGAACCGGTGAATGGGAACTCTGGGAATGGGTTGTATGTCTCGCATCCTGGCTTTTTGTGGATGGCCTTGTGAACAGGCCATGCCTTCTTAAAGCATGCTTGATTACAGAAGACGCTGGTGATGCCCTGCTTAAGACACATAGGACATTTCAAAGTGGACTCGGTCTTTTGACCACAGTTTGGGGAACAACACACAGCAGACATATTTCTTATCAGTTATCCCTTCCAAAATGCGAGTTAATTATCAGTGGGAAGATGTGTGATAAACTTTTCTTGTTTTTTTTTTTTTTTCTTCCCTCTATGTGTGGGTCTGTGGCTCCTAACAAATCTATGCCCATTGACAAGGCTAAAAACTCATCAAAAAGTGGAAAGGAATATCAGTGAATAGCATTTAATGTGAATTTCTCCTATACATTGGTATGTTACTTGGAGAGAATGTTATTATCTATGTCTTCCAGTAATAAGAGGGTTTCTCGAAACTCCGAGCGTGGGTAGCTTCCCCCCTCCAGCGCAGTCGGCTCAGTCGGTGCACGCACACTGAGCTGAGTGAGATCGCCCTCCCCCCCCCCGTCTATCACCATAAAGGGTACAAATCTAAAGTAACATAGTTTCTCTTTGAGTCCCCTTGGGTGTTTGTTTTTATTTATCTTCAAAAGTTCTTTCAAATCAACTGTTCCGGACCAAAACTCATTGGTAATAGCTCCTCTAGTGTCTTCATCACACAACTTCCGTCTTTCTTGAACATGTAAACTTCGATTTGTTTCCCAAATTCTCTGATAAATTGACGACAAATACCACATGGGGAAATAAACTCTTCTTCCATATCACTAGAGATACCAATTGCTTTGAATCTGCGATGTCCCTTAAGCACCGCTGTGATTATCGCCGAACGCTCAGCACAAACAGCAGCTCCTATTTTAACGAATTCGTTAGTAATGTGAAGTAGAGGCAAAAACAATGTACACTTACCGTATGATGCATTTTCAACGTTAGCACCAACAAAAAATTCACCAGTTTCTGTTAAAAGTGCGCAACCGACTCTATATGAATGTTAGTGTTCTGATCTCACGTATATGACAGAGGGCAGATTGAACATACCTAAACTTAGAGTATGGTGAATAAGAGAGGTTGAGCGACTCAATGGCTTTTTCTTTAAGTTCCGTGAACTCCTCAGTGGTGATTTTGCCAGATGTTGTCATTGTGTTATTACGATTATGTAAAACTGGTATATCCCAACTTCAATCGAAAGTAACAAAGGAACTCCGAGACCGATAAGCTGCGAGTTTTGATTCTCGACCCTCCCCCCCCCACGATAGTGCTCGGAACTAAACGTATATTTCCGAGGGTTGAGTCTGATTACATAATCGGAGTCGGCACCCGAACAGGTTAACGGCCGATTTCCCCACAATTTCTTCAGTCCTGAAAATCTGTGCTGAGTGACAAACCCACTGATTTGTTTTATCAGTATACTTTGAGTGTAGTATTTAGTCTGTCATTGGCTTGGTTATGACAGTGATGGCATCACTTCCTAATGAAGTTGTCAGTCTTGTGCTCAGCTACGTTGACATAGCAACGATCAATGAGTCTATCTCGAAAGTCCCAGAGTTGAAGTCTCTTGTATCATTAAGAATTACAGACTCACAAAGGAATATAAATAAGGGTAATGTTATTACAGTTCAGGAGATCATCAAACAAGAGCTTTCTTTGGATTCCATTTTCAAAAACTATCACTTCTTTCAAATTGACATTACTCAATTCCAAGATGAGAAGATCTATATGAGAACACATCGAATTCTTGCACGGCTCCTTAAACTAAACAAAGACATAAGAATCACATATTATCCTAAAGACATTGATATTACATACCTTAAGATGTTTAAATCCCTTTTCCACTCTTTCCAGGCGCCACCCCGAGGAATGAGAACCCCACATCGTATTTCCCTTCCCAACTTGAAAGAGCTTAGAAGTAATGCTAATCATTTGTTGATTAGTCCCATAGTGGAATATTCTGTACTAACATCGATGAATCTTTATTACTGTTCTTCGAAATTCTACTTTGAAGTCTTTGACTATTTAGACATGAAAAAGCATCCATACACTTTCCCAAAGCTTATTCACTTGAAATTAGAGGACTACATGAATGAAGAAGAAGATCTATACTCCAAGCACAGTAATAACTACATTCGTGCAGAGGATTTTGAAGATGACTATGACGATTATGACCATAATTCAGATTTAGATGAAAATGAGTTTTACTTTGATGGATTAGAGATCCTTCAAAATTATATACTAACGAATTTGGAATCCTTAACACTCAAAAACACTAATGTTTCCAAATTAAAGAACATCAACTCCCCAAACTTGAAAGTCTTAAAACTATTTGAGCTAAGTAACAAACACATTGAGGCCTTTGATTTGAACTTGGTGGACTCAGAACATATTCTATCCCATTCGTTCCTGTCATCATCAGTATCAACTTCATGCTCCATCCAAGGCAATAACTTCCCAGAACTTTCAACTCTCAAGATTGTGGGTCATATCAAGCTAAAAGATCTGAGTGGTAACAGGATTCGTATAGAGCAACTGAATGACGTTGTTGTAAAGGGGACCAATGTTGAAATCGACGACAAGGCTGCATTTTGGAAACACTATTCTATTACAAATGATCTACAAGTAAAGTTCTGACTGTTTGAAAGAATTCACTTTAATAATTAACGAATGCAACTCTCTTGTGAATGTGTATAACACTGTAAATTTGCCTCATCTCAAAACTGCATGCAGATGCGGAAAGGTTATGCGGCCCTGTTAATTTTTTTATGGCGGGACAAATATCAATCCACTTTCTCTCTCTATTTTTTTCCCTCTCTTAGAAAGACTTTTTTGTCTCTATCCTATTTTTTTCGTCTTAGTTCGAAAGAAAGAGGTGAAAAGGACTCTGATCAACATGTCGATGTTCACAAGACAGGCTTTACGCTCACCTATGCGTCCATTGGTGCGCTCCTTTGGCTCTGTCTCGAGACAGTCTGGTCGTCAAGTTCTCAAATCTTCTATCTTGGGTAACCCACTTTATCTCGGTGCAACACTTATCGGTGGTGGTCTTTTCACCCTTTACTGTTTTGATGTCCGCTCTTCTATCCATGAATATGTATTTTGTCCTATTATCCGTGCTCTTACTGACGCTGAAGATGGACATACTCTTGGTATCTGGTTAATGAAGAACGGCATCGCTCCTCGTGAATGGTTCCAAAAGGATGATGAAAGATTAAGAGTCCAGGTTTTTGGTAAAACATTAAACAACCCAGTTGGTTTAGCCGCTGGCTTGGACAAGAACGGTGAAGCTATTGATGCCCTTCTCAATACAGGATTTGGTTATGTTGAGATTGGATCGATCACACCACTACCACAGCCAGGTAACCCAAAGCCACGTTTCTTTAGATTACCAAAGGACGATGCGGTCATCAACCGTTATGGTTTCAACTCTGATGGTCATCTTGATGTTGTCGTTAGACTCAAACACAGATTGGAACGTTTCTTGAGAAAGAATGGTGACGGTTCTGTCAAGAACTTGTCTCTCAAGGAGGGTCAGTTACTTGGTATTAACCTCGGTAAAAATAAAACTGGTGATGAAGTTGAAGACTATCTTAAAGGTGTTGAAAGCTTCAATGAGTTTGCTGATGTTCTTGTTATCAACGTTTCTTCTCCAAATACCCCTGGTCTCAGAAATTTGCAAGGAGAAGGTAAGCTTACCAACTTGTTGAAATCCGTGATCGCTAAGAGAGATTCTCTTGTCGCTGTTCACAACAAGACTACACCAGTCCTTGTGAAAATTGCACCAGATCTTGATGAGTCTGAGATCGCATCAATTGTTAAATCTGCCAAGGATTCCAAGATCAACGGTATCATCATCTCTAACACCACTATCCAAAGACCAGATACTCTTGTTTCTTCTCCAGCACTCACTAGTGAAACTGGTGGTCTCTCTGGTAAACCTGTCAAGCCATTCTCTCTCAAGGCCTTGAGAACTGCTGCTAAATATGCCAAGGGTTCTGACTTGATTCTCGTCGGTTGTGGTGGTATCTCCTCTGGTAAGGATGCACTTGAATTTGGTAAGGCTGGTGCTAAATACATCGAACTCTACACTTCCTTTGCCTACAAAGGTCCTGGTCTCATTGCTAAGGTTAAAGACGAACTTTCTGAAGAGCTCAGAAAGGAAGGAAAGACCTGGGAAGAGATTGTTGGTAGCGACTTGAAATAATGGAAAATATAGTATTTGAAATAAAATTTAGTTCTCGATCTAAAAGGGCCATTGTTCTTAAGCGTGCGCGACCAGGAGAACCGACGAGCGGCCTGTTTTTTTCTGGTTTGGGAGGCCAACACTTTTCAGCAACAAAAACCTCTAACAAACAAGGACTTAATTGTTATTTGGAATCAAAAGATTTCAAAATGGCACTTACTGAAGCTGAGAAGCGTAAGGCTCTTCGTGAGCGTCGTGCTGCTAAGATGGCCAATGCCAGCAGCCGTCTCGAGAGGATCACTGGTGAGAGTGTCCATGCTACTGCATCGACATCACCTTCTCCAGAGCCATCAACAGGATCTACAACACCAGTAACACAAGAAAAAGTAACCCCTGTTCCAAACAAAAGAATATCTCAATCCTTTAACATTCCACAACAACGGCCTATTCAAAATGAGGCCGATGATGTTGATGATCCACCGGTGGAGGACCTCGATGAGTTCCAAAAATCACTTGATCAACTTTTGGCCTCACAAAAGCATCAACATGAAGAACCACAAGATATGAAAGAGATTGATATGTTTGCAAAGATGTTGGGAATTGATCCATCAAAGCTTAATGGTGCAGAAGGTGGTGCCCAAGGCTCAGACCCATTCCTTACTGCTTTACAACAAGCTACTGGAAACTCAGGAGGTGTTCCATCACCACAGAACAATGGTGAGAACTATGAGTTGAAGAGTGAGATAATTGCATATGAAAAGCAAAAGAATGATAAGTTCAAAGCACAGTTTATGTTAATGAAACTCTTGGTTGTTATGGGAATGTCATTGTATTACTTCTTTGTTCATGAACATCATTCATCTTCTTATTCCTTAAGTAGAAGTTATAACACTTCCACTTTCACTCAATTATTTACAGCTTTCGAAGTTTTAACTGTTTCTTATTATGCATCTGTGTTACATAAACTACCAGATGCTCATTACAACTATAATTCCAAGATCTTGGATTATATGGGATTGGTTCCTGACGCGATCTTATCAAATGTTTGGAAGAATAGAATCAAACTGGGTATGAAGTACTGGGAACTTTTACAGATGGTTCTCTTTGATCTCAGTGCATTTATCTTTGTCTTTGGTATCTTATCCTTCTTGCATTAAGTATCCATTACACGTTAGTATTTGAAGTTTCTAATATCTTCGTAGAAGTTCGGAAAAAAAAAAGGCGTTTATTGTGTGTGAGATTGTATGGTTTGATAGCGTCGGCTATCACACGAGAATAAATAAGCGAGCAGTTTTATTGCTCTATGAATAAATATAATAAATAAGAAATGGAAGAAGAAAAAGAAAAAGAGCGGGAAATCAGTGATCAATATCAGCTTTATAACCTTCCATTGCGAATCTAAGACCGCAGTAACCACAAGGGTGAGCTCTCTTTGGTTCCAAGTTGATATAAACCTTTGGATGTCCTTGACCAGCTTGCTTGTTACCTTGACAAACAGCGATACGATCATCGATAAATCTCACAGGTTGCTTAGCGATGAGTTCAATAGCAGCATATGGACGTGGTTGTGTACTTAGGTCTTTTCCCAAAAAGACTGGTTTGTTTACAACAACTTCACGAGAAGCCTGGGACTGCGACCAAGTTGTGGTACGGTTTGGGGACTGTTCCAGAACGGAACCAACAGCAGACTCGGCCTTTGGTGCCACTGTGCTTTGTAAACGTTTGGTTGTATGGACGAAATGTCTCTTTAGCATTTTAACCTTTTTGATAATATTTCTTAAGCTGTGTTTTCCTGTGTGTGTGTGGGGAGGTTCTTAGAAGCTGTTGAGCATTTCATGGAAATCCGCGATTGGTGATTTCGCGAAATTCTCTTTCAAGTAATTTTCGCGCGTTCTCGCTACTTTCCGAACCGATCCCCGACAGATATTCATATTCCCATAAAGAGAGTGATAAATGTTTGAAGATCAAATGAATTGTAATGTAATGTAAGGTATCACTTGCATTGCCAACAATTGTGAGATCCACCGAGTTTAAATTTTTAGTGTATGTATCTCTGCTTGTTCTTACTCTTTGCCTCTTGCCTGTCTCGGATGCACACAAGACTGAAAACCGGGCTCAACAAGTCAAGCCCCTGGCTGAAGGGCAGATACGTGCAGTGTAACCTTCTATATATACCGTGGTACGTGAGAGTTCAAAAGCATGATTGAGCTTTCTCTATTCTTTAGATCTATTTGTATGAGATGTGTAGTACCACCACCCACCCCCCTCACCTATTCAGCCTCCCAATTGACCTGGAATGCGATGGATCTACTCGGTACCAAATGTATGGTTGTCCGGATTAGGCTTCCAGTTCAACAAGAAACCCTGAATTGACACATAGCTTAGTGCGTCCGAAGGGAAGGTGGGTGGTACGACATAGTTGTATACGCTGATAATATCTACAGTTTATCTCATAAGCCTCAACATCATACCCTGGTCCTGAAAAGTTGAATAGACGATATCAAGAACCCTGTCTCTACTGGTATATTTGTTTGACTGCATATCTAGAGATCTAAAGAGGTCAATGATGATTAAACCACTTATACCATAAATAAAAGTCAATGTGTGTACTGTGAGACGTTGTCCGTCGGGATGCAACACTTGCACTGTCGAATTGAGCTGAGTTGTACTGTACTCGAAAATTCCTGGTAAATGTCATCAAATTCCTAATTCTTACATATATCTGATTGATTGTTGGATCTTTGATATCTTACTTGTATTTATGCGTATCTAAGATATGTATATAAGAACCCCCCCCCCACCCCCTCATATAGGAAATGTGTTCGAGACATCATGCACGCACTGAATCAGTTTTCAACCTGTCAAGTAGTCATCCGGTTGCATACATTTCGAACCTCAATTTTCTTATTTATATTCAGGATTATTAATGAGGTTTACTGTCGGGGACTGTATATATGATACACTCGTATTCGGTAAAACTTCAAAAGAGATCCCCTCTCTTTATATAAATCTCTCAGAGTCATATTTAGGCAACACATTGAAAATAAAAAAAAAAAAAAAAAAAAATTAAAAAAAACTAAGTTTTTAAGAGAGAAGATCTGCGCTGTCCGCACTAATTCAGTACATCAAAACACCTATGACGACATTAGCGTATAAATAACCATTTATGAAGTCAGATGCTATGATTTTCAATTCCTGTAACGGAAATTATTATACATCACCACAATGATTAGAAGTGCACATGAAAGAATTAAAAAAAAAAAGACCAGTCATATACGAATTAGGTATAACCGGATCATATAGACTAATTCCGAACCTAATACGGTTTCTAAGTATAGCCACACGGTCGGATGGATCTTGGTATCTTGGCGCATACAAGCTTTTAGCTATAGAAAGAAAAATAGAGAGAGGGAGAAAGAGAGAGAGATCTCATGAAGCAACCAATGTATATAATATCCGCTGGATCTGGCCGACTATGACCGTAACCTTCTTTTCACTAGCATTTGATCACACACACAGGGCTCACCTCCCCCTCTCCGCCCAAAAATTATACTTACCTCCACTAAACCTCCACCGCTCGTAGCATTTGAGGGTCTGTTTCATGTAGGATCAAATAAAAGACACAGTAAAGCCGTTTGATATATACAGAGCATACGAATGTAATTGTGCACCTGAGTTGACACAGCTCACAGAAAGACAGAGGGTCCTAATATTTTTAAAAAAAAAAAAATTACCAAAGCCCCTACCAAGAGTGGTAAGCTTGGTAAGCGACAGAAAAGGGTATAACGGTCCTTGTGTGTTGCTCCCAACAACGCTCTTCTAGTGCTGCATCTTCAAGCAGACGGTAATATGTAGACGCTGAAATGTGCTGATTGTGCTGTTTTGCGTAAAAGGCGCACCTCTAAAAACAGGACTAAACCTTCTGGAAGGGCGCACGGAAGCTTCCGCCGACTCTTCTATCAGCCTCGTCAGGCGGTACCAAACCCAGTGCGAAGAGTCAACTTGAAGCACTCATAAAGACATTTTTTTAACTATTAAGCCTATTTTAATAACGAAATGGTTCACTGAAAAAAAAACTATCATTATATGTGTAGCGTCTTGTTTATGTTGAAGACGGCCCCCCCCCCCGCAAGGATATCAGAACCGATGACAGGTTCTGTTTGTCTCTTTCTCGTATCAACAATTGTCTATGATATTTTCGGGATACAGGAGGGGTAATCCTTTTTTTTCTCTTTCAAACGCCTTATGTATAGATGCTGTTACTAATTGTTCTGTTGCTGCAATCTTAACTGGAATTCTCGGGGACAGGCTTCCGTCATTGGCAGGAAGGAAAAAAAAATCGTGCTTTGTCAGAAATCCTGGGAGGGCTTTCGCGCGGCCTTTGGTTTCCCAACCCCTGAACGACAGAGCTGACACATCGAGATTCAAATTCCCGACCATTAATCTCCGTCTGACTCCCTAGTAATAGACAGGTTTGGTCTATCTTCAAAAAACTGCTTTACACTGAAATCAGATGCAAAATAGATTGCAATAATTACATATGTAACTTGCTCTATTTCATTTGATCGTAAAATACAAATAAACAAGAAGAATCAACGTATGCTCAGAACACTAATTGAAGCATAGGCCTCCCATACAAAATCTGCGCGCGAAGGCCCGGGAAGAATGGAAGGATATCGATAATACTGACATCAATAAACGGCTGAACAATTCAAAATCAGAAAAGTAAACGCATGTTATAAGACTAGTATAACATTGAACTACATCAAACCCCCTTGGAGCCCCCTATTTGCTATTGGTTCCAAAGTTACCAGGGTGTACAGGGAAGTAAATTTCAACCCATGTCACATGCTTTGGGTGATTGCTTACTTCCAATAACAAGGTGTTAGAGTTCATCTTTCAAGAAGGAGCACATATTTTCGTATGATCTTTTTTAATATGTGCCTTTGGTGAGGAATTGCATAACAGTGCACTTGTTGAATCTAGTTTGTAGAAAATCAACAATCATGCGTCAGCAAATTGAGAGCATATCCGGCCCTTGGGGGGAAAATTTTAGAACTCCAAATTCAAATGGGTTAATGTTTTGAATTAAGAAAAAGAGTTCAAGGCATTTACCAAGGACTAATTCCAATGCCTATTTGATGAATAATTAGAAGATACTGTCTAGATCAAAACAACACATCCCTAACCGAGGCTTCGTTTGAAGAGCACATGTGCAGCCATGCTTATCTTCCGCTTCTCAAACTCTCTTTATGGAAGTGTATGCTAGTGTGAGGGGCCCTGTGCATCCTCAACAACCTTGCGACATGCCGAGTATATCCGCCGGTTGCTGTATTATACGTTTTGATGTATGTGTGTGTGTGTGTGGTGCTCAGGATCCAACTCTGACGTCCCCTCATAATTATAAAAAAAAAAAAAAAAAAAAAAACTGAGCCAAAAATCTTGATATCGCGGGGGCCCCAGCGCCCTTTTGTAGTACTGAAGCAAACCCCGTCCAGATGACAAATTCAACCCGCGATCACGTGCCACGCTCTGTCGCGCTTAGAAAGCGGTAACTGTACCTGTAGCGACTGTCGCGCAGGACGTGCACGTCGCAGAACCCGGTGGGGATCGATTCTGTAAATGTCAGCACTTTTTTTGCCGTGCCCCTACCGCACGGTGCCACCCTCACATATACCCCGTACAGGGGCTTGCGGCGTGTTAAAAATCAAATCTCCAGCATTCGGCAGCAGGATTCGCAGAACGGCATACTTGGGTAGTGGATGAATACAAGATAGCGCAAGGCTCAGAATGATGGTAGTAGAACTCGACCGGCTATTTTGCTGTACAGATGTATTCTCTAAAGCCATCTGATACTACGAAGTTTAACCGGTCCTAGTCGGGTTTTCTATAACTTTTCCAATAGACCTCTGCCGCGTTCAAAGCTGGCTTTTCTTACGGGTCCTTGGCATAAAACGACTTGAAAAGCAGACTCCCACAACTGTGTGTGTAACAAAGAACAGTGTTCTACATAGTTGGTTGATGTGTAGCCCGGTGTATGGATTTTAGATGTTACAAAAGACCCAAAGCTGTATAGGAACATACGCCAGCATTGAACACAAGCTTGACACATACGCACCGGCCAACCCCCTTAAGCTTACCGAGAAGACGTAAATGTTATAGCTTTTTCTTGAATTCCTTTTTCACGTTGCTCCGGAGATATGCCCAACTCGTGTGCTTCTTTAATATTTCTGATTTATCAATATTTTAATTATCCCTGTGCAGTGTAAGGCTTATACGGAGGATCTTTAAAGTATACCCGGGCAGTTAATTGTTCGCATGGAGGGCCACGTCCCGATTCGGTGCATAGCGCGTGCTAGTACTGAAAACTGGCAACTCTTAAAATAGAATACTGACCTTACTAAAATGATGAAACTTGATAATCGATTTCAAGTATCTCGTTCAATGTTTCCAAATGACCTTAACTTAATATTAAGTGCAAGAGCATTTGAAGATGGAGAAGTGGATACCTTTGCATTCCGGATTTAGAATCCGTTTGGGCAAAAAGGCTTCCAGACCTTCCCTGGAAGCTTCTGAACGTCTTCTATGCATAAGAGTGCGTCGAGCGCCGTCCTATGCTCAATGCTTTCCGTCTTAAAAAACATAAAAAACCACAAATACAAATGTAACCTTACTTCATAGTCTTTTCCAGCTTGTATTGTGGTTCTATTGTCATACAAGGCTACTCTCTTAGGCATAATTAACACAACTTGCCGTCTCAAAGAGATTGCCGCCAGTGCGCTCTAGGAGAAGGGTTGTTTAAAATTAGGGATTAATGTGTTATCCAAAAGTGGATATTGCATGTAGACCCGTATACAGCTTGTCTCTTCATTTGGTAAATCTATACTAGATTCATATACTACTATATCTTTCTATGCTTCTTGTGTATAAATTATATCCTGCGAGGGTTAAATGAACTGAGGCTAATCTTTACAGATGAGAGTTCAAACCAACTAACTTTACCTTATACTGATCAAATAAACTTTAGTTTCCATCGATCAAACAAGGATTTAATTATAAACAGGGAAATATTCAAATTAATCGTAATGGTTCAGACACAGTTTCTCAAATTGCGATCCCTATTAACTAGGTCTACCTGTGGATTCTCTGTCACACCACAACGTGTTTTCTCTCAGGCAGAAAAAGGGACTCCGGAAAACAAAAATGACTCTGATACATAGTGGCAGAAGCTCTTACAGGGTTGATACTTCACTCTTGGGTGATTGTCTGAAAGTTTTTTTTGAGCCCCTAAATTGGGTCTGTCCGTTGTCGTTGCGGATAAAAATTACCCCTTGATTTGGCGCGCTAAAACGTATATGCAATTATAACACCACACTAGCTACGTTTGATTATAGTACCATAACTGAATTTGTATTCCCAACTTGTTCACGTTTGGGAAGATGAGGGAGTTGCCAATACTCCCGAAAAGGAAATTACTCCTGTCCCTGGATCAAAATGACCGGTTCATGGGGTACCAATTGGATCTGCTACACTCCAGCCTCCCATACGGGGTCGTTACTAGTTACTTTTTATGGTGCTAAGCATCTGTATCATACCGTTTGATCGTATGGCTTCAGATTTAGGGGATCAAAAAGAAAATCACTGGTGCTCGGCTACATCGTCTTGATGTCATACGAGATTTCTCGACAAGTACCCTGACAACTGTTGAATAGATACTAATTGTTCGCTTACATTATTATAACAGTTGTTTGAAGTAGTCACAAATACTAAGCTTACAACGTAAGTTGTATATTCTCACTGATGTCTAAATCTCATTCATGTCTTAGATCTAGAGATATTGATGGCATCGGCCCTGCGTATCACCAAGGTAAGACAAAATCTTTCTGGGGCTCAGGGTCCGCACGTAAGCGACTAGGTTTAGTTCGATGGATCGATTATTCCCTGTACCTTGAGATGAGAATATTCTTCTTTAGAAGATTACCAAAAGAAAGAGCCATTTGTGCACCTTATACTAAAGGACCTAAGGCACCTCGTTCGGTAAACCTCCGATTACTCACCTTGCACAGTGTGCCGCACAACTTATAGCTAGCGTTCCTGATCGTAGTTGATGTCTTAATAGGCGATAGGCATGACTTTGATGGATTGAGTTCTTTACTCCAGTTACCTTCCTACTACGATGCACTACGAGCTCTTGGAATAATGGCCCCTTGCGATTATTAGAGATGGTATGTCATACGGACCAATAACGCCCAGAGCCCACCATGTGCCGCCTGGTGGAGGGGGAGTGAACTACCAAGACCTTGGTTACCGGAAGAAGACCGGAAAGGTTTCTTCTGCCTACCCGAGAGGGTCAGCGCACAAGTCCGGTTACCATATGGGATGGTGGCTGGAATTAAACTCTGGCACCCATTGCATCAGCCGCCTATTCCAGAAGCCTGCCAAACATCCTGAAATTAGAGGTCTCGCGTATTTTCTGCGATGTCAGGTGCGCGCTTGTGCATCTTTTTACATGATGCGTATAACGGCGGCTCTCGGCCTAGAGTTTGGATCGAGCTCGCATACTCACAGTGTCATCTGTAGGTCCCAGTTAAGCACCCTCTTCCGGGCTACGAGTATTGCTTCGGCGCCATATTCTCCTCTCCCGGAACCCTGGACTATATAGCCTGCACCATCCGCTCCTGTATGACAGTTCAGTCAGTGACCAACAAAGACCCTTTCCTATTCATTACCTCATATATTCAACATCTCTCACTAATCTAAGAGATAAGACAGACTATACCCGTACCAACGTACTATCAGATCAACTTTTGAGACATTAGCTGCAACCCTAGTTTCTCGTTTTGGTATAATCTACTTCAATCTTATCCAAGACACATATCTACAGTAAAGTTGTTCTAGCAAAACTCTTGCAAACTTACTTCTACGCTGCTTTACCAATTGCTACTTGAAATTACAACTTGTAATTAACCTTTTGCTGCTTCGCTTTGAGATTTTCACATACACCAAATATGGACCACAATCAGATCCCTAACCAACAGGATTTCCTCTATCCAGTTGATCCTTCGGAACCAAGAGAAGTCATATCACCTGTTGATCAGTTGGTAATGTACAACTCTCCACTTCAGTACAACCGTTATGGTTCTACACTTTCAGGTTCACAGCCACATATCCAAGGTTTCCAGCAGGCTGGTCCTCCACACATGGATTCCTACACAACTAACTCTGCTCATTGGCTACAATCTGTTTACCCAACCAATGGTGCTGCTGCTTTGGATCTTGCTGGTTTGATTCCTGGCCAGTCCTACACCACAGATGATTCCAACTCTTCTATTTCTTCTGCTGCTAGTGGTGACAACAACTCTATGTACTCAAGACACAACAAGTCATCTGTGTCTTCTGCTACAAGTTCTCCAGGATACTCTTACAACAATAGCAAGCACTACACCAACGGTCACAGCTCTGCCTCTTCTCCATCTTCTACATCTTCACCTTCAAAAAAGGAGACTGATGCTGATGGAAAAGTGAAGCGTTCTCGTATGGGATGTCTCACTTGTCGTCACCGTAAGAAACGTTGTTGTGAGACCAGACCAAGATGTGTTGAGTGTGCTCGTTTAGGACTTAAATGTTCCTGGCCAGCACCAGGTTCTGAACACAGAAACAAACCAAAACACGTGAGGATGAATGATGGTATGCACTATGATCCATTCTACGGTAATATCAAGATCCTTAGGGGTATTGTTGAGCACAGGGTTAATGCCGTCTGAGCTTTACTTTTTTGATTTCAAAATTGAACTTTTTCGTTTGTTACCTTCACGTGTCATGATATTTTTTTTCTTTTCTCTTCTACCATCAATTGGTTTTTTGGTTTAAATTTGGTTTTTAAGAACTTTTCGAAAGTTCATCATTTGGTTGGCTCTTTGAGCTTGATGCTGGTTTTATAATTTATTTTTTTTTTTTGTTCGCTTCAAAGCTTGTTTAATGACCTTTTCTAGAGTCTCGACGTTGTATGGCTCGATGCCTATTTTAATATATACCACTTTTATTGATCTAAAAGTTTTATAATGGTGAATTTTTCATTGTAATTTTAAAAAAGTTTTTTCTGGCTGGTTGATGCATATACCAACTTCAAGTACTATCTGATCACCACGAATCACCATATAAGGGATCAAACAATGATTAAAAATTGTACCACATTTTGTGCCACTCGTTTACTCGTAATGTATACTTTTGAAATCACATCTTTGGTAAAAGATGATGAAATCATGATAAGAACGAACCAATAACTGCAATAATCCCTCCCCCCTTGAGAGAACACTGCGTGCTTGACAGGCTCTGTAGTGCATGAACTGGGACGCGCGAATATTTCTACATTGGGAACGTAAGGGCGAAGCCTGGGCACACGCGAAAAAAAAGAGGATCAGTTGGGCCCATCAGCCGCCCAAACTTGGGCCCCAACGACCATCACAAAACCCACCTTTAAACTATCGGTTTCGACCTCTTTAGAACTGCTATCTGTTAGTACGTCTTACAAGATATCGGTCAATATCATTTTCTTACATCTTGTCTTCTGACCGCTGCCGCCCCATTAGCTCCTACCGCTGCCACCTGCTCCACCACTGAGATCGCCCTAGGCACACACATTCACCCTATTCATTGTTACCGTACAACGGCAAGTGAATTGGTACACCGCCCACAGAATGCGCTTCAACAAGACGCTGTTGAGGCTTCTCTACTTCATACCGGCTCTCTCCATAGTGCTGGCTTTCTTCTCGCCCAGCTGGCTCTTCCAGTCAGAGAATATAGGCATGAAGACGATCAGCACAGAGCAAGATCACCAACAACACATTCAACGAAACCAACAGCAACATAAGCAACAATATTATATCCATCAGGACTCAGCATACACACAGAATCAAAACAGAGTCGATACACATAACGCATTGATTAAACGAGAAGATCCCGCATACAGTCGACAACTGGGACTAAGGCCTATCCATGACTACCAACTTTCTTCACTTCTTCTCGCATCCGATATTGAGGGAGGAATACACGCTCTTGATAGACAAACAGGAGAAGTCATGTGGTCCCTCGAAGTTGAAGACCCGCTGGTACAAGTGCATGCGAATCATTCGGAGCAGGACTCCTCAGAAACTGATGACTCGCTTGTTTGGATCGTTGAACCATACGGTGATGGTAACCTATATTATTTCAACAAGCAAGCTGGTTTGACAAAACTTCCGGTGTCTATATCGCATTTGGTCTTACAGAGTCCATTTGCCATCAACGGTGATGACAAAATATACACTGGTGTAAGAAAGTCATCCCTATATACCATTGATGTTACAACAGGTGAGATCCTTTCAACTTATGGTACTGGATACAAAGACAATGAAGATTTATGCTCCTCTGAATCAGGATGTTCGAACTTATTTATGCTGGGAAAGACAACATATGAGCTGACAATTCACTCTAAAGACAATACGTCATGGAATGTCACATACTCCACTTGGGGTCCGAATAATATTGACTCCGATTTGGCTTTCCAGAATAAGATACCTCTTGATGGTACATACATTGCCCCATTCCACGACAGTACACTTCTTGCTATAGACGTCGAGTCAAAGGTTGCAAAATGGGTAAGCCAATTGCCCTTCACTGCGGTGAATGTATTCGATATCCTACACGATGAACGTTTAGCTGACATTGATTCATCAAGCTTTATCATCGTTCCACATCCATTGAAACCTCCTAACGGGTTCAGCGAGCAGAGATCGCAGGGCACATACTTGGATATGACCCAAAATGGATCATGGTACGCTATGTCCAGTGAGTACTATCCTTCATTGGTTCAATCTGCTCCGACTTCACGATACTCACTGAGTGAGAGATGGAGATCATCACACATTTTGAATTCACCTCACCACTTCAACACCGCTATTATTGGTGTTCATATTCCCCCTACACTCTCTGATGACCTTGACAGTCCAACTGCAGATGTTATTGGTTACCCAACACATTTTCCTCAGTACTACCCACAAAACTCTCAGGATTACAACACCCAAACCCCCCATAGATCCAATGAACTGGGCACTTACATACCACCATCAAGATCTGAATGGGTTGGTATCCCGTCCTCTTCTGCACCAATTCTGGGTATCGATCCTGCTCCAAGACACAATGACGGCTTCTTCGGTACGGTATTTGGTAAATTCCTCTACAGATGTCTGGAGAACGTTGTAATGGTATTAATACTCTCCCTTGTGGTGTATATTGCCATGAAACTGAACTGGCTGCCTTCAATTAGCTCCTTACTGAGAGTTAATGGTCTGGAATTGAAAGAGCTTGGGGAAACCCAAGCCACCACATACGAGGCCCCAGAGGTAGATGACTTGAAGAAAGAGAAGCTTGATATCAAGAAGGAAGAAAAGCCATCTGTGCAAACTGAAAAACAAGTGGAACTAAACATTGCTGCTGACACCGCTAAAGTATCATCAGTTGATGAATTTGATTTACAGCAATCGGAACCTCAGAACCCTGTTGTGATTCCGGAAACTCCAGAAACTCTAGAAACTCCACTTCATTCAGAATTTGAGAGTCCAACAAAAGTCAAGAAGGAAGTTAAGATTGTTGAACCACCTGCAGATCAAAAGATCTCTACAGAGAATAAGGGAGGTCTCAAGAAGAGAAAAAGAGGATCTAGAGGTGGGAAAAAGTCAAAGAAAAATGTCATGTCTGAGATAAAGGAAGAGGAACAGGATCCAGATTCAAATACTGTACCTCTTCAAAATGCTATTCCAGACTCCACATCCATGACTTTGAAAGAATCTTTAGCTACTTCTTCAACTTTGGACAAGGTAAATGGCCTTCAACTGTCGAGCTCCATCTTAGGCTACGGCTCCTATGGTACTGTCGTTTTCAAAGGAACTTTCCAGAACAGAGACGTTGCTGTCAAAAGAATGTTGATTGACTTCTACGACGTTGCCAGTCATGAAATTAACTTGTTGACAGAAAGTGATGATCATCCTAATGTGATTAGATACTTTTACAGTGAAACAAATGACAAATTCCTGTACATTGCATTGGAGCTCTGTTCTGCTTCATTGGAAGATGTTATTGAGAAGTCTGAAGAATACCCAGAGTTAATGTCACTGATGAACCCAGTCAACGTTCTAGAACAAATTGCCAAAGGTGTTCATCATCTTCATTCTTTGAAAATCGTTCACAGAGATATTAAGCCGCAGAATATACTCGTTGCACCACCGAAGAAGTTGAGGACACGGACAGGTGAATTTTCTCCAGTCCGCATTTTAATCTCTGATTTCGGTCTTTGTAAACGTTTGGAGGCGGATGAGAGCTCCTTCAGAGCTACTACTCAGCACGCTGCGGGTACTTCTGGATGGAGAGCACCAGAGCTACTTGTTGATGAGACTAACCCAACGTATAACTCTGTTTCTGTTAGCAGTGAACACTCTTTCAATGTATCAACCAACTCATTTTCTGAACCATTGGTATTTGATACTTTGTCCAAGAGAAAGCTAACCAGAGCTATCGACATATTCTCTCTGGGCTGTGTCTTCTATTATATCTTATCCAATGGAAGTCATCCATTCGGTGACAGGTATTTACGAGAAGGAAACGTAATCAAGGGTGAGTTCTCTTTAGAGGCTTTGGACTTCTTGCCGGACAATGTTGAGGAAGCCAAAGACCTTGTTTCCAAAATGATTTCAAGAAACCCAAAACTGAGACCCAACACTGATCAGGTTTTAAAGCATCCATATTTCTGGGACAATGCTAAGAAGCTGGAGTTTTTGTTGAAGGTCAGTGACAGATACGAGATTGAACAAAGAGATCCTCCGAGTGAACTTCTTCAGAAGCTCGAATCAATTGCTCCAAATGTGATTGGGGATGACTGGTGCAGTAAATTTGAGAAGTTGTTCATGGACAACTTGGGAAAATACAGAAAATACCATGGTACAAGAGTGATGGACCTGTTAAGAGCTTTGAGAAACAAGTACCATCATTTCAATGACTTGCCTCCTGATCTAATTACCAAGATGAGCCCTTTGCCGGATGGTTTCTATCAATACTTCAACAGAAAATTCCCAAATCTATTGATGGAGATCTACAAGGTTGTGGATGAAAATTTGAGCGACGACCACGTTTTACAGATATTTTTCTGAGAAACGAATTGAGATCGCTACACTCGTTTATGATATTTATGACTTAATGAACAGCTTTAATGCATATAACTTTTATTGTATTTGAAACCATTTTTTTTTTTATTTGTCTTTGCTACTTTATGAGCCCATTATAAAATCGTCAAAGTCTGCATCGCGGACAATATTTAACAGTTATTGTTCCACGTCATCTCAATGATCATATAAAGATTGCCACCAACAGTAAAAGATTAGAGTTCATACTTGTGTCACTACCCATAGACTCATCAAATTATGCTATATGTTCAATAAGTGACATTGAGAATGCCACTTTGTTCGTGATTGGCCAACCTGCCCACCGCTGGTGCGGCAGTTTAGTCCGATTTTTCCAGGGGCAGGAACCTACTGTAATCAGCAGATATACCTGAGTATGCTCTCATGAATCATTATTTTGTTGTAGCATACCGTGTGATATTCTGCTTTTGGCTTTTAAGCTGAGAACAAGGGTTTTATCAGATTGTCTGACTTTCAAAAGCGGAAATCCGTAAACATATGAACTGCAATCTTCTGGGTCTTTGAACCAATCATTTAACTTGCGCTTAAGGCCAAATTGAGAATGGGAAAATTCGCCGGGGTTTTCACTCTCATTTGTCTTTGAAACATCCAGGTTGATATCTCGCCGACCATAACTATGTCAAAGGCTGAGATGATAACGAGAATTAGCCGCCGGTCATAACATCTGGCATCTATATTCGAAATATAGTCCATTTAGCTTTCCCTGGTTCTATTCCTACAGGGCCAATACGACATCTACAAGGTACAGACGTAGACGTATGCCGAAGAGGATAAATATGTGGTGGCTGTGCACTGCTGAACACCTCTCTAAACAAGAATTCTCTTACATGTGACCCTCTGCTTTGATCAATATGCACCTCGTGAGCGCATGAAGTACCTTTCAAATCCTGCAAAGCTCTCGAGATATACTTAGTTTGATCTGCACAAAAGGGTACTCGGCTTTGGAGTGTAAAGTGCGTGTTTACAAAATTTGGTTTAGCATTACAGTTTACCACGCGCGATTGTTGGAAAACTCCTTCAAGAAGTCGATTTTCGGTTTCCGCCAATGCAATTGAGCTATTAATTCAGTTTTTGTGAGCTCGTAATAATCACAGATAAAGAATTGAATAATTAGCCGTTCTTATCTTAGTATTATTGGGCCACACCTCCAGGGGGACGGGGGAGAAAAAAAATAGAAACAGAGATGACATGTACACTTTTGTACATCCTTATGCAGCATTTTAACACGCTCAACATATTTTCCATGGTTTGGAGTGGGGGGAGGTGGAAGTAGGGCTGCAGGAAAATTGCCTGACAAAGAGTTTAAATTGCTTCTATATGTGCTCTAGAAGCTTTATATGGGACAAACACTATCCGAACCTCAAAGTTGTTATGTTCTAGAAAACTCTGGCATGGGTTATACACTCTACACTCGCGCTTTAAGTGGTTTAACGGGAGGAAAACATGAATAGACCAATAAACCGTAACTTATCTGGGCCAGCATATAGGTCCAAGAGCCCTTTATATGTGTATCACCCCTGACGTGAGGCACAGAGAGCAATCTTGTCTCCAAGCGAGCGGCCCTCCAATGTTCGTTGATACGACCTATGATTATCCTGTAGGTAGCCTAATCTGAGCTTTGGCTGGACCCCGGACCGTTACAATGGCATGTCAAGAGAGTAAAAACCATCTTGTTGTCACATTACCCGATTTCATTTCTGTAATCCTTATAACTTAGTTTGTATAGGCTGGGCTGAACATTGTGTGAATGAAATCTGGTTTCCCCTTAACTGTCGCCCGACATTGCGGATATGTTGAATTTCAATCAGGTGAGACCAGGAAGAATGTCACCAATTCTCTTGGCTTCAAACTACCTCTAAGTTCAAACTCAAACTCCTAAACATTACTATATATTTTTGCCGTGCAATGAGCAGTTTATAATTATATTGTTTCTCATTTCCCCATATATTAAGCATCTAAACGTTCGAGACCACACATTTGAGGTAAGAATAGAAAACCGCGTCGCTGTACGCCAGAATCTTAAAACCATAAAATCAAATTCACTCAAGAATTGATACTTCTATTTGATTATTTCATGACTTACAAACATGTTTACCATTGGTTATTAACGAATAGACCAAAAAAAAACAAAGTGGTGTCCGGATGCTTTGTGTCACGTGATCTCCGCCTACATTCGCGATGATCGCGATCGACCCAACGCGCTGGCATTTATATCAACTTGGAGTTGAAGCCCTGTTGTTGTTCCACAACACAAGAATTGTGCTCAGCAAACACAGTTGTGAAAAGACGCTGTTCTACGATGAGTTTGACAAATAAGCAAACTTTTAGGGGCAGGCAAATCGGTACGTTTTAAGCGCTTTTGTTTCTATGGTGTACTGAGTTACCGTGCTGGCTTTTGTGCCCGAGCATCGAATGCATGAAAGGATAAGTTCACTAACAAAAAAATTTGATAGCCTCGCTCGAGAAGATGCTTCACTTGAACATAAGCTCTGAAGGTGCTGATCTCACTGAGAGTCTCAATGGAGAGGAGATCATATGGAAGGTTCTGGTGTTGGACAAGAAGAGTACTGCCATTGTTTCCTCGGTACTTAGAGTCAACGATCTCCTCAGATGTGGGATCACCATGCATACATTAATTCATTCCAATAGATCATCGATGCCAGATGTTCCTGTTATTTATTTCGTGGAACCAACCAAAGAAAACATTGAAATCATTTCCCAAGACCTCAAAAATGATAAGTACTCGAGTTTCTACATCAATTTTACCTCATCCTTAAACAGAGACCTTCTTGAGGAACTCGCCAAATCGGTCGCAGCTACTGGTAAGTCTTCTAAAGTATTGCAAGTTTATGACCAATACTTGGACTATGTTGTCACGGAGCCATCACTTTTCTCTCTTGAGATCTCACACGTCTATTCTAGATTCAACGATGCCAAAACCTCGGAGGAAGAGATCAATCAGATTGCTGAAGACGTTGCCAATGGTTTGTTTGATGCAATCATAACAATGGGCAATGTTCCTATAATACGCACACAGACTGGTGGTCCAGCTCAATTGGTTGCTGAGAAGCTCGATCAGAGACTCCGTGATTATGTTATCACAACAAAAGCCGCAACAGCAAGTGATTATTCTCAAAGATTCGTTCTTATCCTCTTAGATCGTACTATTGATCTCGCTGCTATGTTGGCTCACTCATGGATCTACCAATGTTTAGTTTCTGATGTTTTCAAGCTAGAAAGAAATACCATCACTCTCGAGAGAGAAGAAGACGGTAAGAAAATCATCAAACAGTATGACCTTGATCCAAAGGACTTCTTTTGGGCTAAAAATGCTCAACTTCCATTCCCAGATGCTGTTGATAATGCAGATGCTGATCTTCAAGATTATAAGGCAAGAGCTGCGGAATTAACCAAATCAAGTGTCTCACAAAATCTTAATGACCTCGATGGTAAGAAAGATGATACGTTACAACAAGCTGTGAGTCAATTGCCGGAATTGACCGCAAGAAAGGCTGTTATTGATATGCACATGGACATATTGTTATCCTTGCTGAAGCAATTGGAAGCAAAAAAATTGGATTCATTCTTTGAAATTGAACAAAGTCTGAGTGATCCAAAATCCAGAGAGACATTCCTTGAAACATTAGACAACGGAGCCATTAACAATTTGGAGGATAAGCTTAGAACGTATATTGTGATGCTTTTGACTACTGAATTACCAGAAGCTTTTGTTACACGAGTTGAGAAAGCCTTTGCCAAGTATGAAAACTTTGACAGTTCCGCTTTGGTACATATCAAGAAGATTAAGGAGAACTTAAGAATGAGAGATCAAATGGTGATGAACAGTTATGCTAAGACATCTAACTCTTCGAACCAGGGAAATTCTGGAGCTTTGTTTGGTAATTTGTCAGCAAAATTATATAATTTAGCTGATGGAAAACTTGGTGAAGGTGTTAGTGCAATTGCTGCTGGTCTTAAAAAATTCATTCCAGAGAAGAAGAATATGCCTATTACAAAAATTGTGGAGACAATTATGGATCCAAATAGTGCCAATGAAGAAAGTTTGAGAGTGACTGATGATTACTTGTATTATGATCCAAAAGTTATTAGAGGTTCTCACTCCAGACAACCAAAGAGACAATCTTATTTGGAATCTGTTGTATTTGTTGTTGGTGGTGGTAACTACTTGGAGTATCAAAACTTGCAAGAATGGGCTTCCACTAGTACTACACAAGGTAATGTTAAGACTGTGGTTTATGGTAGTGATCATATGTATTCTCCTTCAAAGTTCCTTGAAGAGACTGCATTATTAGGATAAGGTTTTTTTTATAAGATAAAGTTCTTTCTTCTGAATTCTAAATACGTATATTGTACATTATATCGTTTTTGTTTTCATTTATTGATTATTGATTATCGATTAAAGGTAACCGGTAGCACTTTCGAGAATTTTTGTACTTCTCTTAGCATCCAAGAACAAGTTTTCAGCCTCTTCAACATCTGATACCTGGATAGCAGTGTGTCCCATGGTCTTTGACAAGATACCAGAAGGTGACAACAACTGAACAGCATAACGTAATGATGTCTTTGCACCTTGTTGAGCCAATTTTTCAAGAGCTTCTGGAGAGATTGGTAAACCTTCAACTTTAGCTCTTTTTTCAATAATGACTTTAATCTCTTCAACTGCATAAGGTAATGTACGAATGATGAGCAATCTATCAACCAAATCTGGTGGGATACCATGAGGTGCCTTAATATCTTCAGTTCCTTTAACTATGGTCAAACCTCTATTAGATGCAAGAACAACAATTGGAGCAATAGAAGCTTCTAAAGCTCTATTCAAATATGTAAAGATTTCAATATCTAACATATGAACTTCATCTATGAATAATACACCTGGAACCAATTCAGCAACACCTTGATCAATGTATTTTTGAACAACTTTATTCACTTCTTGACGAAGTTTTTCTGTAATTTCTGTTTTTTTAGGTTTAAGTAATTGACCCATCATTGAAAGTACATCTTGACCACCTTGTGGTCTAGCATTTGCAACATCTAAATCATGAAGGGTAATATCTTGAACTATTTCCTTTTTTTTATGAACATCACCTTTTGGTAATGGAACGTATTCTTCAGCTTCTAAATCAAATTCTGTAGCATAAGCATCTGATCTACCAACACGTTTAACAGAACCTGTGTTTGCTTCAATGTACATAACATCACCAATTGTTATTTTTTCCTTTTGAATACTTTCATAAATTGTTGGATCTAATCTTAAAGTTTTTGTACCTTTTGCAGATTTTAATCCAACAATAACATGAGAAATTGTTTTACCATAACCACCTAATGGATTTTCACTTTCTTCTGGTGTTAATTCTGTAACTTCACCTTCATAAACTTCTTTTGTTTCTTTAATTCTAAGACCAATTGATCTTCTAAAATTTTCCATAAGTGATTCAGTTTTTTTAACTTCAACTGAATATAATTCTGAACCAACAATTGGTACAAATGGAACTTTTGGACCCAATTCTTGTGAAATAGCAAGTGCAATTGCAGTTTTACCAGTTGCTGGACCACCAGCGAGTAAAATTGCCTTACCACTCATTTTTTTAGCTTTAATAAGATCAACAATCACACCAGCTGCTTCACGAGCTTCAGTTTGACCCACAAATCCAGCATCAACAGTCTTTGCAATACCACGTTCATCCAAGCCGAGTCCCTTGATGTGGGTGTGTGCTGCAGTACGAGAGTCTCTGCCGTTAGAGTCCTTCACCTCACTAATTTCTACCATTTTTGTCCTTTCCCTTTGTGTGCTTTCGTGTTGGTGAAATGTGTTTGTGGTCGAATTTCTTTTCATAATATCACCTGGTGGACTTCCGGGGGTATTTTTTATTTTTTACTTCCGAGGGTGTGTCTGTATTACCTAATCGATTAGTCATCTTTCTTTTACTTTACTTTTATATATTTAATTTATATATTTAATTATATTTAATTGTATTTACAAGATTATTTTGCAAGGGAAACCAATGAGTTTTCACCATTTAACATAACTTCATCAACAAATTTTTCAGCAACTTTTTTACCACGTTGAAGTAAGATACCACCAACTATTGCCTCACAAGTTCTTGCTAAAACTGAATTTTCACCACTTATCTTGACATTTGTTTGTAATGGATCTCTTTTTTTCCAAAAGATAGAATCATCAAGTTTATTTGATCTTATGAAATTTGCAAGAGTATCATTTGAGATCAAATTTTTAGCATTTTGTGAACCTAATGCTTCAATACCTTCATTTGAAATTGTATATAAAGTTGCTTTATATTTAAGGAAATGAGCACCATAGATTGCAATTTTTTCATTAAATGGTTTTAAACCATGTGCAAATGATTTATGTGTTTGTATTTGAAGTAAAAGTTCATTTGATAATTGATAATTTTCACCTAAAAATGTCTTCAAATTACCAATTGAATTTTCATTTAATTCATAAGTTTTACCCCTTGGAGAAATAAGGTAATCCGATTCATCACGAATAAGACCACGTACTCTTGTGCCTCTGTGTAAATATGCCACTGAACGTTGTGGAATGAATTGTAGTCTCCTTATAAACATAACTGGAAATAGCTTAGAAATAGCTGAAAATAGATGAAAAATAGATGAAAAATGTAGGGAAAAAAGGTGTTTGTGGATATCTGATATATACAATTTGAATCCACAAAGCAAAAAAACTCTAAAATTTATCAACAAATACTTTTTAAAGGCAATTTATTGTGAAATATTTCAATGGAGAAAAATTGTTTTTGGGGAATTTTTCAGCTTCGACGATTTAAAAAAAAAAAAAAAAAAAAAAAAAAAAAAAAAAAAAAAAAAAAAAAAAAAAAAAAAAAAAAAAAAAAAAAAAAAAAAAAAAAAAAAAAAAAAAAAACTTTCCGCGAACTCATTTTATACGCATTTGATAGAAAGGAAAAAAAAAATTTTGTATGGCGATGAGCTCTGAGACGTTAATACCGCACTTTAAAGGTAAAAATGGATATTTTCAGGGTTCTTAGTAGAGGATCTTCACTTGGTGGGAAGAGCTATGCTAAGCATGCTGCCAAGCGGGAGGTGAAGAAAGTGGAGGTTGACAAGGAGATTGATTTCTTTAGGACTAATAAGTTCAAGCAAGTTCAACTTCTTGATAAAGAAGTTGATAAAGAAGAAGAAGTTGATGAAGAAGATAAAGAAGAAGAAGAAGAAGAAGAAGATGATAAATTGAAGTACAAGGCAAATGTTACGGGTAACGATGTACCATTACCTATCACTTCATTCAAAGACTTAACTTCAAGATTTCAAATTGATCCTCAGATCATCAACAATTTAAGTGATTCCGGGTTTGTTGAACCAACACCAATTCAACGTGAAGCCATTGCAATTACACTTTGCAATAGAGATTTAATTGCATGTGCACCAACTGGATCTGGTAAGACATTAGCATTTTTATTACCAATTCTTGAACAGATTAATAAATCTTGCCAAAAGGGTTTAAAGGGTATTATTATAACACCAACGAGGGAATTAGCAGAACAAATCTTTGAATTATCTTCAAGATTAACTAAGAGGACAAATATTAAAATGGCCATTTTAAACAAGTCTTTAAGTTCCAAATTGAAACAAAAGATCATTAAAAATGATAAATTTGATATGATTATATCAACTCCATTAAGATTAATTGATGTTATTCAAAATGGTGGATTAATCGTTAATAAAATTGAACATTTAATATTTGATGAAGCTGATAAATTATTTGATAAGAATTTCATTGAACAAACAGATGAAATTTTAACAAATTGTTTAAACCCCAATTTACAGAAAACTATGTTTTCAGCTACAATCCCTTCAAATGTTGAAAATTTAGCAAATTCTATAATGTTTGACCCCATTAGAGTAATTATTGGTCATAAAGAAGCTGCAAATGATCAAATTGAACAAAAATTAACATATTGTGGTAATGAAGAAGGTAAATTAATAGCAATTAAACAATTAATTTATAATGGAGAATTTAAACCACCAATTTTAATCTTTTTACAATCAATTTCAAGGGCAAAATCACTTTATCATGAATTAATTTATGAAAATTTGAAAATTGATGTTATACATTCAGAGAGAACTGTTAAACAAAGAAATCAAATCATTGAAAATTTTAAAAAAGGTGATATTTGGGTATTAATTTGTACTGATGTCTTAGCAAGAGGTATTGATTTTAAAGGTATTAATTTGGTTATAAATTATGATGTCCCAAACAGTGCACAATCATATGTTCATAGAATTGGTAGAACTGGACGTTGTGGTCGTGAAGGACGTGCAATAACATTTTACACTAAAGAGGATTCCATTGCAATTAAGACGATTTTAAATGTTATGAAACAAAATGGTTCAATTGATGAATGGATGGAAAATCTGACAAAGATAAGTAAAAAAGATAAAAAAACCATTAAAATGAGACAAATTAAACGTAAGGAAATATCCACAGTTCCAAAGATTGTTAAGCAGAAGAGGAAACAGAGAGAGATGATGATTGAAGCCTCCAAGAAGAGAAAACTGGATAATAATTAATTATATTTATATAATTAATTATATATAATTATATAATATATTCTACATATAATAAAATAATAATATAATGTATGATTTAGTGGGATGGGTAGCGGATGAGGTTGCGACGGCCAATGGCTTCACCGAGGGCGAACAAACCGGCAAACTGAACGATGTAAGCACCGGCATTTGTGTAGTGGTTGACATTGAGGTTCTTAAGAATGGCAAGGAATTCATTAGGTCTTTGAGCATAGTAGAAACCCTGAGTGTAGATAGTCTGGTAAACGGATTGAATCTCATGAATTGAAGGTGGAGACAACTTCTCTTTAATCCAAACCTGTTTACCGAGTTCACCAGTTACTTTTGACCAGTAAACCGTCTTGGAAACGTAGTTTTGAATGCTCTCAACGAAATTGGCAGCTGCATCCTTCGCCTTGGAAGAAGTGGACTGGTGACGAACACCGGAAACTGTCTTTCTAAAAGCCTGTCTGAACATCTTTTACCCTCTCTTAATCCTCTTTCCTCTCTTCATTATGGGTTGGGGTTCAGTTGGGGGTTTTTCTTTGGAAAAACCGGCCAATGGGAATCTCGCGGATGCCCAATGCAGTAATATTCGCGTGTTCTCATATATACACCCTTTTCTCCCACTCCCACGCGTAATTCTCAGCACTAAATGAAGATCTATATACATAAAACCACTCAATTGTATAACACTTCAATTGTTATCGATTATATATATCAATTATATATACCAATTATATATAAATAAATATATAAAATCTTCAGATTTCGGTTATTGGTGGTCTGCAGTGCCGCAGTGATCGGCGATATCGACTTTTTCGGACTGATAACCGGAGCTCCCCGAGACCACAGATAATACCGGGCATTCTCTCCCCCCCTAAAAATTTTTTTTTTATTATATAAAGTTATTCTCCCACACAAATATGAATTCTTGCTTTGAGAAACACATTAATCGATTGAATCCAACAATGGAATCTCATGAGAAATCAGCAAAGCCCGTCTCCCACTGGGTATTGGGGAATTGGGCAAAACTCATTCTTACTATCGGTACAGGATTGCTTATCTATTTGCAATTAATTCCAAAATTTTCAGTGGATTTACCAATTGATGATTTAAATACATTAACAATTGCTTATCAAAAAGTCTTACAAGAAACTAATTTTGCAGGTGATTGGCTTTATAAATACACTGAAATTCCACATTTAGCAGGTTCTCCAGGAAGTTTAACACTTGCTAAATTTACTGCTGATAAATTTGAAGAATATGGTCTTAAATCTTCAATTGAAGCTCATAATGTTTATATCAATTATCCAGGTGAAGGAAATTCCATTAAAGTACTTAAACAAAATAAAGATCATCTTAAAATTGTTTATGAAGCAAGTTTGGTTGAAGATGTATTGATTGAAGATCCAACAACTTCTGGTGATGATTTAATTCCTGCATTCCATGGTTATTCTGCTAATGGTAACGTTACTGGTCCTTTGGTATTTGCAAATTATGGTACTAAAGAAGATTTCGATCTTTTAAAAGCTAAAGGTATTGATGTTAAAGGAAGTGTTGTTATTGTTCGTTATGGTAGTATCTTTAGAGGTTTAAAAGTTATGTTTGCTCAACAAGCTGGTGCAATTGGTTGTATTATCTATTCTGATCCTGCTGATGATTATATTCCACAAGACGTTCCAGCTTATCCAGATGGACCAGGTAGAAATCCATCTTCTATTCAACGTGGTTCTGTTCAATTCCTTTCAATGCTTCCAGGTGATCCTGCTCGTTTCACAGATGGTTCTCCAGATGCTCTTGCAAATTTAACTGGTATCCCACAAATCCCTTCTTTACCAATTAGTTATAAATCTGCAGAACCAATCTTGAAACAATTGAATGGTTACGGTTTGGATGTTGGTTTTAAAGGTGGTTTGGACAAATTTGAATATACAACTGGTCCTTCAATCTCTCAAATCAACGTCTTCAACAATGTCACTTATAACTTCACTGATATTTGGAACACTTATGGTCTCATTGAAGGTGAAGACAAAGAACACGTTGTCGTTATAGGTAACCATAGAGATGCTTGGATTAAAGGTGGTGCCGGTGATCCTAATTCAGGTTCTGCTGTTATCCTGGAGGTTGCTAGAGGTTTTGGTGAATTACTTAAACAAGGTTGGAAACCAAAATATTCAATCTTACTTGCATCTTGGGATGGTGAAGAATATGGTCTCTTGGGGTCCACTGCTTATGCTGAAAAATACGCTACTCAATTGGGTAAAGAATGTATTGCTTATTTGAACTTGGATGTTGCCGTTATTGGTTCAATCTTCCATTTGAGTGCCTCTCCAATGATGAATAAAGTCTTACTTGATGTTGCTTCTAAAGTGCCTTATCCAGGTACTAACTATACCATTGCCGATCATTATAAGGACAAATCTATTAGTATTCTTGGTTCTGGTTCAGATTATACCGTTTTCTATGAACATTTGGGTATTCCATCTGCTGATATGGGTTTTGTCGGTGGTAAAGACGATGCCGTTTATCATTATCATTCCAATTATGACTCTTATCACTGGATGGCTACCTACGTTGACCCGGATTTCAAATTCCACAATGCAATGGCTCAATACATGGGTATTTTGGCACTTCACTTCTCTGAACCAAAGACTTTCCAAGGTTATAGTGCTACTGATTTCGCTACTAGCTTGAAGGGTTACTTTGCAGAGAAAGTTGAACAGATTCCAAAAGAATGGTTGAAGATGCCTGTTACATTGGATGAACAAGATTATTCCTTCTGTGAGCATCGTGGTAACTTGGTTGGTGAGACTGGTGCAAAGCATGGAAATTTCACTTTGGAAAAATTGATAAAGACTACAAACTTCAAGATTGATGGGTTAATTCGTGTTTCTACTAGATATGACGAATATTTGAAATCTTTACAATTCGAGTGGGATAATGAGATTTCCAAATCTAAGAACCCATTCAGAAAATGGATCTTTGGTAGACGTGTTGCTCATGCAAATGACAAACTTAAGGATTTAGAAAAATCTTTCCTCTATGAACCTGGTCTTAATGGTCGTGATTGGTTCAAGCATACCGTGTTTGCATCTGGAAGATACACCGGTTATGCTGGTCAGACCTTACCAGGTTTACAAGAGGCTCTTGAAGATAAAGATTTCAATGAGGTTTCTCGTTGGATTGGTATCTTGAGAACTTCTACCAAACAGGCTTTGGGCACTTTATTCTAGTTATTAAATAAATATCTGTTTTCAATTAATCCTCGATCAAGCAAATGCTGTTATGATCACACCAATCTTTAAACATGTCATTACTTACCTCAACGTCATTATCATTCAAACATTTGATCAATTCAGTTTGTTTTGTTGGTTCAAATGTGTAAATTTTCTCCATTAACCTTGTATTTTTACTTATAGCTTTATTCATAGCTGCAAATACATCCTTTTTAACTATATTTGTAGAGTTATTAATGTTTTGTGATTGTGACAACTTTAAAATTGAATCTTGACTCAAGTATTGTGATAGTTGTCTTAATGAATTTATCATACTCATTTTACTCTTTGCTGGTTTTAGACCATATTGCATTATCTTCTTCTTGATCTCATCCATTGACATTGTCATCAACTCATCATCTTCTTCTGCGTCATTATTCTTTAATTGAACTGGTGTTTGTGGTCTTAAAGGACTTGAACTTATATTTTGACTAGAAGGTACTTGTAATACAACTGTTTGCTTTATAGGAGATTGTAATTTGGGTTTTTTCTTAACAGTCCTTGTGATTTCAATTATACTAATCTCACTTTCATCTTCATCTTCTGAAGAATCCATTATTTCATCTAATATTGTATGTCTTTTCAAAGGAATCACTCTTGTTTGACAATCACTAAATGGAGAAGATTGTTCTAATGACACTCTTCCTTTAAATTTCACAGCAGATGTCTTTATTTCATATCTTGGAGATGTATTATCATGTATGTTTTGACGAGCAGTTAGATATATGCTAGGTGAAGAAGACCTTGATTCTTGACTTTTCGTTGGTGTTAATGGTTGTAATGATCTCGAAGGAGATAATAATAAGTCTGGTAAAGTGTATGAATCTTTATTTATAAGTATATTTCTCTTCTTTGGTGTCGTCTTTAATGAATTATTTATCTTTGTTGGTGATTGCATTCTAAAACTTGTTAATTGTGCACTTGGTACCATGGAATTTGTAATGTTATTAGTTGGTAATGAATATTCTTGAGTAGGTTTCACAGGAGATGAAGATGTAATCATTGCATATCTATCTTCTTGTCTTGGTGATTGTCCCGATCGAAGATCATAATATTCCTGGGAAGATAAACAAAGTTCTTCATTATGTTTCAATCGTTGTGATTGTATGAATTCATGTTGTGATACTTCAAATAATCCAGAACTTTCTTCTATTTCTTCTTCAAATGTTGGTGTTATCAGATCTTCTTCAACACCAGAACTTAAACTAATCACTTGACATTTCTCTAATGTCATTGGGTCCATTTGGTGTAATGTATATATCCCATTTGGATCATGTTGACCATCAGTGGACAGATCTATAGCTTGTGGAGACGAATCTGGGATCTCAGTGGCAAATGTATCGGAGATCGACATCCTCCCTATATAAAACCAAGAAAAAGAGAAAAGCAAAAGACATATAATAATAACTTAACGCGTAAAAATAAACGCGTTTATACACTGAGGGGGTGGCAATACACCCACACACCACCCGCACACCCACATGGTTTCCGGTACGCCCACACACCCATGCCGGCTTTATCAGTTTGCGGTGTTCCAGGCCGGTCCATTCGGGGGTTTACCTTATTAATCAATTGGAATTATTAATTGCTTGAAAAAAATGTTAATTTATGTGTTTTCAATGGTGTTTTCTTAAATTCAAAATTTGTATGTGTCATCTTCGGGCCGGGGTGTATTAGTGATAAAGCCACAGTTATAGCCATGTGCAGGAAATATATAAAAAGCTCTCAGTTCCCACCTTTTTTTTTTCCCACCCCATCTGCCTTTCCATCCATCCCTGTCACCTCAATTGATAACAGAACACACATATAAAAGATGGCTATTGAAGTTGGTAAACCTTTCCCAGAGGGATTCTCATTTGCTTATGTTCCATATGATGAAGAAGATCAAAAAAACAAGTTATCTTGTAAGATTCCAATTGCTTTTAAATTAACTTCAGAGAATTTAAAAGGTAAAAAAATTGTTATAACTTCTGCTCCTGGTGCTTTTACTCCAACTTGTACATTATCTCATATTCCTGGTTTCATTGCAAAAGTTGATGAGTTTGTTGCTAAAGGTGTTGATAAAATCTTTGTTATCACTCAAGATTCTGCCTTTGTTAATGCTGCTTGGGGTAAATTATTAGGTCAAAAACCACCAATTGAATTTGCATCTGATCCAGCTGCTCAATTCTCTAAATCTATTGATTGGGTTATCGTTAATGGTGCTGTTACTTTAACCGCAAGATACACTATCATTGTCGAAGATGGTATTGTTACTTATGCCGAAAAGGAAGCTGGTAGAGATGTTACCGTCTCTGGAGCTGATGCTGCTCTTGCAAAGTTGTAAAATTTACAAACATTTATACTTTTATATATAAACATCTTGATTGGTCATTATTTAACTCTTTCAAAAACGGTAATCTTATCCAACTTTAAAGTCAAGCTATATGAAATTGGCATGGACACTACAAACCTCAGTTGATTGCTCTTTATTGCTCTTTATTGCTCTTCATTGTTCTTTATTGCCTATTCATTGCTCTTTATTGCTCTTTATTGCTCTTTATTTCTCTATATAAACAACTTACTTCCTCTCGGCTTTCTCCGCGCTTTCCCTAGAAAAGAAAACAAAGCAACAACAAGTAAACAGTACAGAACAGTTGATGATGAAACTAACAATGGCAGCTGCTTATGATCCTACAATTGAAAACATCCTCCCACATGGGAATATGTACACTATCCAGATTGGAACGGAGAAGTTTGTCTTGAGGTGAGTATTTTATTAGAGAGAGAGAGAGAGAGAGAGAGAGAGAGAAATAGAGGTACTAACTATAATCAGTGGTGCTTCTTTGTCTTCTGATGGTCCTTCATATTTCACAAATTACTTTTCAAATAGTGCTAATTCAAATAAACCATTGTACATTGATCGTTCTCCAGAAGTTTTCAAATGGATTTATTCACATCTTCAAGGTTATTACTTAGATATTGAAGATGCAGATACTTTTACAAAAGTGTTTATTGACTCTTTATACTATAATTTACCAAGATTAAGATCAATGATACTCAATTCTGAGTATTACTTTGCTAATGTCGGTGGGGAAACTTTTAAAATATCGAAAAAGATTGTAAATACACCAGGAAATACACCTAATTTCTTTACAATTGGTAATGAAGTTTTATACAAGGATATATCAGAGATCATTGTTAATATGAATTGGATAAGACCACCTCCACAAGCTGCTCCAACATTGGATAGATCTCCGGTGTTGTTGAGAAATTTAATTGATATATTACAAGGTGTTGAAATTGATATCAAATCAGATGACCATAGAAGGTCATTAATTAAAGAGGCCAAATATTATCGATTCAATGCATTGGTACAGAGATTAATTAAGCATAGGATCGTTTATAACCCTTTTAAGCAACAAGAGGAGATCATTGTGTCATTGGAGTTTTTGGATGCTAATGATATAATAGAAGAGGATGGAGTCTTTTATTATAAACGTCCATACGTTGATGCTACAAGGAGATTCCTGGTCATTGAAGTTGATGGTACTGGTACTTACCATCAAAGCCCGAATTCTCTGAAGTTGGTTGATAAAACTGCACAGTTATTAACTGAAGCTTTCAAACCTTGGTTGGTACTAGAAAGTGATCATTCATGCACAATAAAACTTCCTGGAAACGGAACACTGATGGAAAGTGCGGCTTTGAAATATTGTTTTTTCACGTTATCAATAACTCGTGATTCCCATGTAATGGCTGATTTGCTTGCGTATGACTGGCTTAGAAATGAAGCAGACTTCTATAGAATGTTTTCAAAGTAACTCATCTCGGCATTATGGGGCTGGCGGGTCGTGTGCAAGCCATTTGGCCCAATCGGGCATTTGTCCCGTTTGTCCCGCACTGTACTTTTCTGCCAAAAGCTTAATTTTTGACCGGTTGCCCTTTTTATTTTTATTTTTCTTTTTTTAAGCTCACTGCCAAGCTTACGATTGGCTACCAAAATCTCTTTCTATATATAAACGTGCTTTCCTTTTTTGTGTTTCTATTTTTATATCCAATTATTTAGATTATAAATGATAAGAAGTTGTGCATTTTTAAAGCCATCAGCTGTTCTTTTCATGGACATTCCGACGTATCCGTTTAAGAGCAGCCCTTGTGTTTCCATTTTTCCTCCCCCCCCCCTACAGCGCGTGATCGCCACTTGTTACCGTTTCCGGTAACATGTTTTTTTTTGAGGCACTGATCCCTGCTTTTCAGTAAACAAAAACAAGATCTTTATTATTTTTTAGTAAGCTACAAAGAACAAAACTATTTTTTTTTTAATTTTCTCCAATCCAAAACGTTAATTACATAAATAAAATGTGGTATCAGTGTAAATTGATGTCTAAAACTTAGAACAACAAAGCAACACCGGCAGCAAGAGCGGCAACGGCTGGGACGGCCTTAACAGCGGCACCCTCGTAGGTGGTAACCTCAGCGGTGGTAGCGTTAGAAGCGGCAACGGTGGAGGTGACCTCAGCGGTAGCGGTAGAGGTAACGTCAGCGGTGGAGCTCAATGGGCAGTAAGTGGTGTACTCAGTGACAACACCCTCAACGGTCTCAGTGACAACGGTGACACCGGTGGTGACTGGAACCTCGGAACAAGCATTGTTGGAACAAGAGGTGATGGTGATGACGGTGGTGGTGTTAGAGTAGTCAACAACGGTGGAAGTGGAGTTGGAGTAAGCAGCGGTGGCAACGGAGGCAGCGGCGGCAATGGCAAGGACCTGAGCGAACATTGTAGTAATATGTGTTAAGCGAACGTAGAAAAGTTGGTTGAAAGACAAGAAGAAAAGATGAAAGAGTTAAAAAATTTGGGAAGAAAAAAAGGGCGGGCTGGGCGCCTTTATACTAAATTTTTTTTTTGTCCCCCCCTTACCGAACCACAAGATATGCCGGCGTTGTTTTTGTTGACGCTTTTTCCTGCTTAAAAAATTTTGTCCTCCCCCCCCCGCCCACTGACCAATGTTTTTTTGCTTTTTGTACGCTGTTTTTGGCGCGATTTGGGTCATAGCCGCACGGGACATGCATATGTCTGCGACCGTAGACGTCCCAATTGGGGCGGAGCCCCTCCCAAAGAGGAAGGACAACCCAGACACCAGCGTCAAATGTCCGTACTGTTCACCGTCCACTGCCGTGACCGACATGTTTTCTATTTTTACACTTAATCAAAACAAAGAAAACTTCAGGTATATACTAAACAAGGGCTGGCTCTTTAAAAGGTGGATTTGCAAAAACTTATGTGTTTATGTTTTACTTTAAGAACATCGATCCATGTCAAACTTTACATATATTACTTTTTTAATTAATGTATGCTTTTTGATCTATAAGATTTCCTCCTTATCTTTTAACCAAATTAGCCTTTAGTGCCTTTTCTTTTCCCACTGTACCCGCACAAGTTGACCTATCACTTTGCATACCGGTAAAAGCAATAATAATACTAATAATAATAAAAAAAAAGTGGGCATATGTTATCTATGTAGAAAGAACAAAGTTTGTTTGTTCGTTTTTTTTCATTAAAATGTCTGATTTTCTTCTTCTAGTATATTTTCGTATATTGGGGAGGGGGTGCACATTGGTCCCAGGCTGTCTTGTGTGTGTATCTTCCTCTCTTATGGTCTATGCACTGACTTTGACACTGAATTGAACAAGAACATTTCATTTATATTCCAATAGGTATACATACTTTAGATATAACAACTTTTATTAATTTATTTGACTATTATTACGATCTCTTCTGCGTGAGGATCCGCCTTTTACGCTCATTGTTCTGCGCTTGACGCCCGTAGTTAAATTTTCTGCTTGCCTCTACAAGCCTTTTTTTAAGTCGGTTTGCCCCCCCCCCAGCCTCCCCCAGGTATAGGCTTATCCCGATAAGGATCGTCTTAATTACCGATCCAACTAAATAGAAGGGTCCTCAACCAGCAAATAACCAGCACTTAATTATACACTACCATTCTTCAAATAACATCCTCTTTTCATTAGGTATTACCCGTTTAGGAAAAAAGGGGGAGGCCAACAACACTCGGACTTGGCCATCTCGGCACGCGAGGGCCCTTGGGGGGCCACTTTTCGTTCGAGCGGATCGGGTAAGGCATTCCCATTTTTACGCACAGCTCTTACCCCGTCGGGCCAGGGGCCTGCCTATCTCTTCCCAGTCCGGACGCACCAAAGACAGACTGGCGTAACTCTGGAAACGGTGGGAAGTTATAGCCTTTTACAGTGGGCCGTGTCCAGGACATCATTTACACGCAGCGGGCCTAGAAGCAGGCGTATCTCTGAGACCTCGGAGACAGTCGGGGGGGAAGAGAGATCTTCGGTGTAAATAAAATAATCGTACGTGACGTGGTTACTGGGGTAAAGACAAGGAAAATCACTGCAAACACCCAATTACAGTAAAAGAGTGGGCCTGTTCAGGTCCCAGGGATTGGTAAAAAAAAAAGCAAAGGAGTGATTGTTGCTATCGAGGGAAATGGAATTGTCTTTTCTTCTGGCAGTAGCGTCATGACGCACAAAATCGTGGGTTTTTTGTTATGTATCTGAGCCCCAAAGACCCGAGAAACATAGCGATGACACTTTAGTTCAAGGCATAAGAGAGCTAATTCTTAGAGCTTTGTGTTGGTTTTCAGTTATTATTATTCTCAACTATAGCAAAATATCATCTAATTATATCTATGACTTATTTCTATGACTTATTTCTAAGATCTTACTAAAAGATCCCTAAGTTTGTGTCAATTCAAATAATTATCTTAACATGTACAACTGCATAATCCTTTCCTTTACGTACTTGATCATATATGTGAAGAATCAAGAATTGACGCAGGAATTGACATGAAGTCCGCCATACACAACACGCTTCTTGATTCTCTCATCGTGCATGTAACTCATATTTACCTAAGACATATACCGGTAATCATTTCAATACATAGACATTTCATTCTTGTTATCCCATCCACATGTCTCATCCACATCCCAAACCTTGCAAGGGAGCCATCTCATCCCACTTCCGATACGCGTGTTGTGCGTGTTTACATGTTTAGTTTTTCGTTGTGTTTACACTTTTCTTTGTGTGTATGTTTTGTTTTGTCCATGTAATTTCGCACGGGACAAATGGCGACAAACTTTCGCCATTATTGCCTATTCTGGTAATACGTAAACAACTGACTCATAGGGTAGGGATCTATAAACACAGCGCAAATAGAGACCTCGGGCCAATCTGAGATTTGCAAGTTTCGGGACATTTCAGCAAGGCCTCACCCACTTATCCATTTAGGGAAACATTACACAGACATTTGTCAGACAAAACTACAGAATTGGCGCACCATTACCCTATTTGTGAAATTAGGTGTTAATATGGAATTTTAGATAGGCATGGATTGTACACTATGGACGATCAATTTACACTGGGTTTAACTTGAAAAAAGCCGTGGTATTGGTAAATCAATCTTATCTGCTTGTACGGCATACATCTCATGTCAAATTTGATATATCTCTCTCTCTGTAGTGGTATTAAGGAAAGTCTAGAAAGATATATATGATAGCATTTGAAAGGGAGCTACCTAGTATATCTTTATATTTATTATAAGAGTATTCATATTGTCTTAATCGCAAATAAAACTAATTTATATAAGTTCAACTTGCAATTGTAGATTAAGAAAATTACTTTTATGTAGTATAAAACACCCGGACTACACCCAAACACCTTCCAGACATCACGCGGGGCCAACCGTACACCATTGAACCAATAAATTCAATTAATTAGTAAGAACTCTGTGGTTAAGAAGATGAAAAGTATAAATTATAGATTAAATACAACTGCTTACATAAATGGAACTGTTATTATATTAAAATTCAAAGTATTTGATTGGGACAGCGAAATATCATGATAGAAGTTCAACTGAGAAAAGTAAAATAAGAAATGGAGTCGCTATTTTTGATGATTTAATAATATAATATTTTAAAATTTGTTTTGTCATAAAATTGATGTTTAATTAATACAATTAACTTGATTAACCATTATTTGAATTAATCGATTATATTCTATTAAATATTTAAAGATAAATCATATGGTAGAGAGTCTGCCATTTCGATACGTGTCACTCAGATGACGTCATTTCGAGCAATACTTGACTCTCGAGAAGCGGGTATTAATGTCAGGATGTTATTAGACATTTTATCCTTAAGAAGTTATAAAGGAAAAAAGTAAATAAAGAATTAATAATTAAAATTACCCTTCTCAATTGCCTATTGCGGTAACTATTTATGTAAACCCAAATTGGTCCCCTTTATATAAATCAGAAAAATCGTGTGCGCCGCGCGGGCTGCCTTCGAGAAAGAGAAATTGGGAGTGTTTTTGTTTTAAAAGATAGCACATTTTTAATTTAACAAATCATAACAAATTAATTGAACAGAGTAACTTGAAACTCTAGAAAAAAAACACCACAAATTTACCACTTTTTACTTATTACAATGTCACAAGAGGAGTTTGTTAGGTAAGAAATATTATCCTCATTTCATATGCTTCAATCAACTAACTGGGAGAAAACAATAGAACACAGATCTTCGGTACGGTCTTTGAGATCACCAATCGTTATACAGACCTTAATCCAGTTGGAATGGGTGCATTTGGATTAGTATGTTCTGCAAAGGATAAACTTACCGATCAAAACGTTGCAATTAAAAAGATAATGAAACCTTTCTCCACACCTGTGTTAGCAAAGAGAACTTACAGAGAACTAAAGTTGCTTAAACATTTAAGACATGAAAACCTTATAACATTAGAAGATATCTTCCTTTCACCCTTGGAGGACATTTATTTTGTAACTGAACTTCAAGGTACAGATTTACATAGACTTCTCACTTCAAGACCTTTGGAGAAGCAATTTATTCAATATTTCCTTTATCAAATCTTAAGAGGATTAAAATACGTTCATTCTGCTGGTGTTATCCATCGTGATTTGAAACCTTCAAACATCTTGATTAATGAGAATTGTGACTTGAAAATTTGTGACTTTGGTCTTGCAAGGGTTCAAGATCCACAAATGACAGGTTACGTTTCAACAAGATACTATAGAGCACCAGAGATTATGTTAACATGGCAAAAATACGATACAAAAGTGGACATTTGGTCTGCTGGTTGTATCTTTGCCGAAATGATTGAAGGTAAACCTCTTTTCCCTGGAAAGGATCACGTTCATCAATTTTCTATCATCACTGAACTTCTCGGTACACCACCCCGTGATGTTATAGATACAATTGCATCTGAAAATACACTTAGATTTGTTCAATCTTTACCTGAGAGAGAACCTATCCCTCTCAGTGAAAGATTTAAAGGTGTGGAACCTGATGCCATTGATTTACTTGAAAAAATGTTGGTGTTCGATCCAAGAAAGAGAATTACAGCAGCGGAAGTACTAAGTCATCCATATTTGGCCCCATACCATGATCCAACAGATGAACCTGTTGCTGATGAGAAGTTCGATTGGAGTTTCAACGATGCCGACTTGCCAATAGATACATGGAGAGTTATGATGTATTCGGAGATCTTGGATTACCACCAAGTGGACAACACAATGCAGTAATTTACTCAGTTTTCTCTATATAAATTTTATTTTTTTCTTTCTAAACAATATATTTCTTTTGTATACATACAAGTTTCCAGAAAAAAAGGGGAAAATGAATCTTTAATTCTTTTAAATATTATAAAAAAAAGAAATCTTTTTATAGTGTACTTATTTATTCATCAACAACACCAGATTCTTTACCAGCATTAACCAACGAATAGAAGATACCCTCCTTGTTCTTTAACAAGTTCTCCGGTGTGTCAAACTCCTTGACCATACCCTTGTCCAAAACGATAATTCTGTCACTGTCCATAATAGTGTTCAATCTATGGGCAATGGTCAAAATCGTTCTATCTTTGAACGCCTCTCTAATAGTGTCCTGCACAATCTCATCCGTCTCCACGTCAACAGCAGCTGTAGCTTCATCCAACACCAATATGGTAGATTTAATCAACAATGCCCTGGCAAGACACATCAACTGTCTCTGTCCAACAGATAAATTGGAACCACCTTCACTCAGCTTGACATCAAGACCTTCATTGGAGTCACTCATTGCCAAAACATGAGGTTTCAAATGAGAAAGTTCTAATGCCTTCCAGATTTCATCATCAGTAAATTTGTTGGTTGGATCAATGTTCTCACGAACAGTACCTTCAAACACTTGAGAATCTTGTGGAATAATAGAAAGCTTATGTCTCAAATCTTCAAGTCCAATGGCGTTAGTAGGAACACCATCTATTAAAATCTCACCCTCAACGGCCTCAATAATTCTGTAAAGAGCCAATGTTAAAGAAGATTTACCGGCACCTGTTCTACCGACAATACCAATCTTTTCCTTTGGATTGATCTTTAAGTTTACCTTTTTCAAAACCAAATCAAGACCTTCTCTGTATCTGGTTGAATAGTCCTTGAAGACAATTTCTCCCTTCTCAGGCCAGGATTCAGCTGGTCTTGGCTCAACAATTTCAGCAGCTTCTGGTGTCAATTCACTGTACTCCTTAATTCTCTCAACTGCAACAATATTAGTTTCAACTTCAACTGTCATTCTGACAATCCAATTCAAAGACTGGGTGATCTGCAAAGAGTAAGAAACAGACAAACCAACAAGACCAGATGTGATGGAGCCAAATTTCAATGTCAAAATGGCCATACCGGCAGCACCAACAATAATCAAGGAGCCAAGGAACTCCAGTCTGACAGCCAACCAACGGTTGGCATTGACACTTGGGAAATAGGCGCTCATGTTGTTGTCAACACGAGACTCATTGATATGCTCAAATCTCTTTTGCTGAGAGAAACCTCTAATGGTAGAAGTACCAGAAAGAGTCTCTTGGAAGTGTGCATAAATTGGAGATCTTGTGACAGAGTCCAATCTTCTCAATTCTCTAGAAGTTCTCATATAGTACTGCTGGTACATCAAGTACACAAACAAAAGTGGGATAATCATAAATGCGAACTCCCAGGTAGAGTAACAAATAACTAAGATGGTGAATGAGACTTTACAGGCATTGACAAGGAAACCGGAGAAGGTTCTAGCAAGAACCTCGTCAACCTTGTTAATGTCATTTGAGAATCTGTTCAAAATACGACCAATTGGAGTAGTTTCAAAGAACTGCATTGGGGCTCTCAAGACACTGTTCACCATGTTTGCGTGTAAGACAGTGGAACCCTCAATGGAACAGAATTGCCACAGAATAATGGACTGGACTAAAATAGTGAATGACGCAAGAAGACCAAGACCAAAGTAAGTACCCAGGTAGAAAACAGAGTCTGGGTTATAACCGAATCTGGTGTTAACCTCAGACCAGTGCTTCAACCAAACACTGGAAACAACCTGCAACAACTGAGGAATGATAATGAAAATCAAGAAGATTAAAACATATTTTGGGTTACAGGCTTTTGCATATTCCATGTAGATATTCCACTTGACCTTACCTTGTTCACGATGCTCCTTGTTTGTTTCCTTAATCTCGTCATCTCCAAATCTGATAGATCTTAAAGTGGAGATGGAGGCTCTTCTGAGAGATACCGCATCAAACTGAACATCGGCACTGTTCTCCTCAGAGACCAAATCGTCAATGTTGATTTCCTCTTCCTTAACCTCCTGAGTTTCAGCCTTCTTCGAACCATACTCTGAAATTAACTGGTTCAAAACGGAATCCTTGACACTCATAACCTCATCATAAGTACCTTGCTGTGTGATCGCACCATCCTGCATGAGAGTAATGTTATCAGCAATGGACAAAACGGAGATTTTGTTGGTAGCAAGAATCTTGGCCTTGGAGCCCAACAAACCGGTAGAGGATAAAACGTGATCAGTCAAATGCTTTCCAACGTGCTCATCAACAGCTGCAAGGGGATCATCCATCAAGTAAACATCAGCCCTAGCATAAACTGCTCTTGCAAGAGAAATTCTAGCCTTTTGACCACCAGAAAGAGAAATACCTTTTTCACCGACAAGAGTTTGATCACCATCTTTCAAAATTGCAAAGTCAACAGTTAAAGCACATGCCTTGACAGTCTTATCATAAAACTCTGGATCATACTTGTGACCGAACAAAATGTTTTCCTTAACTGAACCATTCATAATCCAAGGAACCTGACCGACATAAGCAACGTTACCATGAATTGTGACAGAACCTTCAATTCTATTCAAGTCACCAAGGATAGATTGGATAAGAGCAGATTTACCAGAACCAACTCTACCAACAATACAAGTCAATTCACCCTTATTGGCAGAGAAGTTAACGTTTTGCAAAGCAACCTTATAGTCTGGTTTACGCTGCCATAAGAATGTACCATTTTTAACCTCGACTGAGGTAGAACCTTTCTTGAGGGCTTTTGGAGCATAAATTACAGCATCAGGTTGCAATTCCTCGGCAGTCAAGAAAGAGGTCAATCTACCTAAAGACACTTGTGCCTCAACAAAAGATGAGATTGTCATTGGAATGACGGCTAATGGGAAAGAGAGCAAGTTGAAGAGAGTTAAAGCTGGGAAGACCAAATCAGTAGTCAAAGGTCTGTTTTCTCTCCACAAGAAGACAGCAAAAGTGGAACAGGAGACCAAGAACGGAGCAATGTTGAATTGGAAAGACATATAGGCTTGAACCTTAGACATTTTTCTCAAATTCTTCAATTCTTTTTCGTTTCTAACATAGTTGAGCTTTTCTTTGTATGGTTTCTCCCAACCGTAAAGCTTTAGGGATTTAATGTTGTTCAAAATCTCACCAATGACTCTGGTTCTCTCATCCTTGTTCTTCATCTGTTGCTTGTGCAATGTCTTCATGTATCTCATAACAACTGAGTTGAATGGGATGAGAACGATCATAATGACGACACCAACCCACATACTGTTACCAAGAAGACCGTGAAGGGAGTAAAGACACAAGATGATTTGGAATGGACCAGACCACATGATAGAACCCATGTTTGCCAAGTCCTGCAATCTTTGAGTGTCGACAGACATCAAATTGACAATATCACCAGTGGCCTTTTCACCTCTTGCCTCATTGGACAATTTGAGGGATTTCTTGTAGATGGTAGCGGTCAGAGAGGATTTGATGTTCATACCAACGTTGAAGATGTTCCAGAAATATTGATGTAAGAAACCTGTCTGGATTAATGATATAGCAAACATTGACAAGACGAGCATCACACCTTTAGCAAGTGGTTCCGGGTCCTCAGAGTTGTAACGATCAACAAATTTAATGAGAAGTCTCAACATCTGTGGCTGAGAGAACTGCATTATATCTTGAATAGCTTTAAAAAGGGCACCGAGTAAGATTCTTGAACCAAAAGTGTCTAACAATGTCCAACCCAGAGAAGGAGTTGAAGACTTTGCTATTCTCTTGTTCCAGTTTTTGTCAAAGATAGCAGAGATGGAGCCAGACTTGAACTCATTTGGAAGTTGTGGCAAATCATCTTCAGTGAGGAAGGCTTCATAACCTTGCTTCATCAATGGAGTCATCCACGAGAAAGTAAGTCTTGAAAAAAAGTCAGAATAGTCGAATGGGTTTTCTTTCTCAACTGGGTGATAAGTCTTTGGCTTATTAGGAAGCCAAGTGACTAATAGTGAGAAAAGAGCATTGAAAGCGGTAAAGGCGGAGAGGACGAAGTAGTCATGATCAGAAGTGAATTCATGTCTCCATAACAAATTAAGAAGCTTAGAGAATCCAAAAATGGAGACAAGGAGCCAATAACAGAGTAATGTAGAGCTGGTAACCTTGTTGTATCTGTAATCCATGTGTTGGAGATGGAAACCAATAATGAGAGCAATTGTCTGAAGTACTGGTTGGATCAAATCAACAGTAAGATAATCACCATCGGTGGATTCATTGAAGACACTGAATGCAGTTGCAGCGGATAAGACCAATTGGAAAAGCGTTAGGATTAATCTTGCGTAATAGATCCAGTTCTTTCTATAGGTAATGGCGTCTTTAACTTTTATATTTCTAAGCGACCTCAAACCTGAAAATATGAGGAAGACGTTTGCCAATGTGAAGAGAACACCATTGTTGAAACAGAGTGTGATATCTGCATAAACTGGGGATATTGGGCCCCATCCTTCACCATTATGACAAAACGAATCGCAGGTGGCGTTGAAAGAGCTGATAGGGGTCGAGTCAAGCTCAGCGGCAGCTAACGCGTTGAAGGCGAGCTCCGGCTCGAGCGCCACGTTCTCCAGAAGAGCCTCTCGCACACGAGTCAATGCAATCTGACTGAATGGGAAGCTCATATTCTGTGAGAGAGGAGGAGAAGATTTAACAGCCTTACTAACAAAAGGCGGTAAAACCGAGAAGTACGATGGTTTCCTTTTCTGGCCCTTTTGAGCGCGAATTGGGCTCTTTTGTCGCCTATCACCGTTGTACACGGAATTCCGACCTGGGCGCGCGCGCGCGCGGAGACAGCGGAGAGCTGCGGACGGTTGCCGAGAGCTGCGGAGTTAAAGGGGCAGCAACTGAGATGTGCAGCTGGGGTATCTTGGAAAATATATATAAATCGTAAAATTTTTCTATTTCAAATACATAGAATTCATTAAAATATTATTCCATTAACAAGATTAATATTAAGAAATCATGTCTACAGAAACAAAAATTGTTCCATGGTCCAATCTCGGATCATCAGGTCTTAAGATCTCCCAGTTCATTATCGGATGCATGCAATTTGGTTCCAAGGAGTGGGGTCCATGGGTTGAAGACGATGAAGAAAAAGTGTTTGGTATTTTAAAGAAGGCATATGATCATGGTATTAGAACTTTTGATACTGCTGATGTTTATTCCAATGGTCTCTCAGAGATCATGCTTGGTAAATTCTTAAAGAAGTACAATATCAAGAGAGACAAAGTTGTCATCATGTCAAAGTGCTACTTCCCTATCGATGAAGACTACGGTCCAGGATTAAGACTCGGAACGGATGGCGTTGATTTCGTCAACTCTAGAGGTCTCAGTAGAGCACATATTATTCAAGCTGCCCAGGATTCCGTTAGAAGATTGGGGACCCATATGGATATTTATCAAATCCATAGATATGACCCGGATGTCAAAGGTGAAGAAGTAATGGCAGCTTTAAATTACGTTGTTGAACAAGGTTGGACAAGATATATTGGAGCTTCCTCTATGAAGGCTGTTCAATTGGCCGAATTGCAATTCATTTCAGAGAAGAACGGATGGCATAAGTTTGTTAACATGCAGGGAAGATACAGCTTGCTTGAGAGAGAGGATGAACACGAAATGAACTATTTCTGTAATAAGAATGGTATTGGTCTGACTCCTTACTTTGCTTTGTCTTCAGGAAGACTTGCAAGACCATTACAAAAAGATCTGAGTAACATGACTCTTAGAGAATCTACATTTGCCTCTATCGTCAAGCCATTGAGTTTGTTAGACAAGGATACAGAACATAGTGCAGACGTTAATGTCATTCTTCGTGTTGAAGAGTTAGCAGAGAAAAAGAACACAAAGATGTCTTGTATTGCACTTGCTTGGTTGGTGTCCAAAGGTGCTCACCCAATTGTAGGTATTGGTAGTGAAAGCAGATTGGATGATTTGGTGGCAGCTGCAGATGTCACTTTGACTGAGGAGGAGATCAAGTACCTGGAAGAGCCATACAAGCCAAAGCTAAGAGTTTACTTGGGTTAAATGAGCCCCTATCTTGTTTTATATACTTTTTATATACCTTCTATCGATATTTATTACAGAAATGATAATGTAGTTATTATAGTACTTGTAGCATTGCAAATACATTTTACTGGTAAGTGGGGTGGGAGTGGAAAGCCGCGAGGAAAGTCTGAAAACTACTCCCATCTGCATCTTTGTAATACTCAAAGTTCTCAAAATATCTACAAATCAATGAGCAATTGAATATATGGAATTTCTGAAGAGAGGGAGTATTTCAGCCGAAAAGACTATAAACGGTGCCCAACAGCACCGGGCTCATATTTGAAGCCGCTAACTCCGTCCTGGAGATGTTCAACCAGGCTTTACCGCACATATGACCCAATGACAACCTGAAATGGCTTGATGTGATGGGGATTCAAATTATGTATATAATGAGATATGTGCTGAGTGTTCTCTCAAGATATTTTGTATTGTAGCCATTCTTATAACCAGCTAGTGAAACTTCAAATCATGTCTACAGAAGCAAAGATTGTTCCATGGTCCAACCTTGGATCATCAGGTCTTAAGATCTCCCAGTTCATTATCGGATGCATGCAATATGGTTCTAAGGCATGGGTACCATGGGTTGAAGAGGACGAGGAGAAAGTGTTTGGTATTTTGAAGAAGGCATATGATCATGGTATTAGAACTTTTGATACTGCTGATGTTTACTCCAATGGTCAATCGGAGATCTTGCTTGGTAAATTCTTGAAGAAGTACAATATCAAGAGAGACAAAGTTGTAATTATGACAAAGTACTATGGTATGATCGATGAAGATTATGGTCCAGGGTTCCAATTTTTGTTCTTCAAGGATCTTCCAGAATCTGAACAGGTTGGTTTCGTCAATTCTCATGGGTTGAGTAGAAAGCATATTATGGATGCAGTCGAAGGATCAATGAAAAGACTTGGAACCTATATCGATGTTTATCAGATCCACAGAATTGATGATACGCCACCAGAGGAGATCATGAGAGGTTTGAATGACGTTGTCGAAAAGGGATACGTTAGATACATTGGTGCTTCTTCTATGAAGGCTGTTCAACTGGCCGAATTGCAATTCATTGCAGAGAAGAACGGATGGCATAAGTTTGTTAACATGCAGGGAAGATACAACTTGCTCGAGAGAGAGGATGAACACGAAATGAACTACTTTTGTGACAAGAATGGTATTGGATTGACTCCTTATTTCGCTCTCGCTTATGGAAGATTGGCAAGACCTCTTCAAAAAAACAAGGACCAAATGACCCAGAGAGAAGAAGTTATGTCTCCTTACTTCAGACCTTTGACTTTGGAAGACAAGGATTCAAGGGAATATGGTCCGGATGTCGAGATAGTGCTCCGTGTTGAAGAGCTGGCTAAGAAGAAGGACACAAAAATGTCCTGTATCGCTCTTGCCTGGTTGATCTCTAAAGGTGCACACCCAATTGTTGGTATTGGTAGTGAGAGCAGATTAGATGATTTGGTGGCAGCAGCTGATGTTACTTTAACTGAAGAGGAGATTAAGTACTTAGAGGAGCCTTACAAGCCAAAACTAAGAGTCTACAGGGCCTAAATCTTCTTCAAGAACAACTTTTTCTTTTTTCCCCCCCCATTTCATTTCATTGTTTCAAGCAATTCAATAACACGTTTATGATATTCAACTCATTGAGTTCTCTGTAGATTAATATAAGAATCTTGCATATTGTAGTAATCGAGGATTTCCGACCTCCGACTGCCCCCGTAACTCCCCGCGTCGCTCTCGAGACACCAAAACATCAACACGTCAAAATACATTGTTTTAGGGGGTGGAACAGCCAAACGATACCGGAGAGAAGTGCCAGATTTCCCAGATGCACACACATTCAATCCATGATCGGCTATTGTTGAAAAACGTGCGTGTGGAGGTTGTATATGAGGAGAATCCTGTGTCTGCAGATGAGGAGGTATCTGCCATCATACGTTTCCGTCATTACGGAACGCCGAAACACACAGCACCCATTGCCGAGGAAGCTGTTGAATCTTCTGAAAATGGAGCCAATGGAACAGAAAATCAGTCAAATGGTAATGGAAACTCTCGGGCCCGAGTAGAAGAGGATGGTGGATGGTTTGGTAAGAGACTCTCGATGCAGCTCTCCAACACAGCGAGGGCTCTCTTTCTCGAAGAAATGGATGATAAGAAACCCGATTGGAGGAATCAACAAGTGAACCTTTTGATGGGGTTTGCACAACTATCAGGTGTTATGGTGTACGATCCTTCATTGATAGATCACACTAAAGTTGACGAGATCAGAAAGAAGGCCGCAGTCTCCGGTAAGATTGGTGGCCTAGACGGCCTTGAACTTTCGAAAGGGAATGACGAGGGATTATTCTCCAAGATTTCTTCAGGAATCAGTGGACTTATGAACGCTGAGATTGATAACTTGAAACTGGATGAACAGAATAAGGCTGTTGGTAACAGTGACAACGTTGTACCTTTCTTTTCTTCGCCCAAATCACTATTGTTCAGTGAAGTAAAATTGAAAGATGGTGATACACCTGTTTTCTATCTAAGGTGTAAACTACCTAAATCATTACCACCTTCATACGAAGGAAGTGCTATCAAGATTCAGTACCATTTGATTGTTGGTGCCTCATTGGATGAACAGATCCCGAAGCCAATCACCTTGTCATTCCCCTTGACGGTATCAACACATTTTGATGAGAATGGATATCAGCCGATCTCTTCACTTGATCAATTCATATTGCTTTCACCGAACAGCATGGTCAATGAGTCTGTTTTGAGTAACAGAGGTTCTTCATCATCTGCTAGAAGAGCAAGTTTTAGAACCATAAAGAATACTATATTGACACAGCCAAAATTATCACAATCAAGGAAAAAGGACAAATTTCTTTCTAAACTAAGGCAAATGTCTTCTAATGATATTGATGATGGAATCACTGTCGATGATTTCAAATCAACAAAGGCCAGGGACAATATTTCAGCTTATACAGAATCTCTTATCAACAAGGGTGAACTGACAGTAGATGAACCGAAACTTGTCAAAGTGGAAGGTTACACATTTGAGAGACAGGTGACTAAACTACAAACACAATATATCATTAGCAGAAATGGAAAGTCGATAACGACATTATCTTTTTCTAAACCAGTTTACAAAGTTGGTGAAACTATCAAATTGTCTTTTGACTTCACAAACAAGGATATAAAAGCAACAGGATGTCTTGTCACATTGGAAACTTTAGAACTCCTTCGTGATATATTCTCCACAAACCCTGATGAATCCAAATCTTCACCATCAGCAGTGACGCATTTCAAAGAGTCGTATCAAATCTACTCTCATGACACTTTACCGGTGAACATGCCAATTCCATTATCTTCAACAGCGCAATTTAAAACAAACATATTTGAAGTGAGGTGGTGTATTAATCTCAAGTTCATTCTCACTGAAGAAGAGTTAGAACATGAGATCCATGATAATGTGACTGGAAAGTTGATCTCTGCTAAGGAGAGTCTTTCTGGTTATGAATTCAACTGCAGACTTCCCGTGACGGTATTACCATGTGATCGGGTCTTCGGTGGTATCACTGTATAGCATAACGAACTACTGTATATATTTTTTTGAATCAAATGGTTTCCAAACTTGTTTGTTAAAATCGAATTAACTAAGAAAGTTATCTATTCCGCTTCCGTTTCTTTTCTACCTTCTTTCTTTCTTGAATACCAATTCCAAAGTTTACCAGGCGACTTCATTTTCCCGTTATCATTTAGTTCATGAGAGCTGTTGTCAATATCCGTTCTGACATTTAGCTGGCCATCTTTGTTCATTAGTCCCTTTCTGTATTCATCAAACTTCTTTGCATTTTCAGTTTTAAAGACTTGGAATCTCTCACTTAATGATTTACCTTCATCCACATAAATGTGTCTTGGTTCAAATACGTCAAATAGATGATCATCGGTTACACGATTGAAAAGTTTATAGTTATGAGTCTGTTTCCACATTGTTACAAAGTGAGAATTGAAATGCTTTAGTTGTGCTTGTTCGTATTCCTTGTTAACCAATTCTGGGGGAGGGACGCCATCAAATCTTGATATGAGGTTGTTATATTTGACAGATGCTAAGAGTCCTGTTAGATAATCTTCAAACTGCCATCTTATGTAATCGTCACTTCCGTCAAATCCTGAGTACCCTTCTGTCCATGAACTGGAAACACTGACAAATAATTGGGCCATCCATTTTTTGTCATTAGAAGTTAATTGTAATGGTTGTATCAAATCATGATTTAAGATTTCCACTGTTAATGTATCCAAGTTTATCAAAACGTCACACATGGTTTGTTTATGATTCAATAAAAGTGCATTTGAAGTTCCAATGACATAATATGATAATTTCTTTAAATCTTCAAATTGTTGTAAAGGTGAATAAGGACTAAAGATACCACCAGAACCAAATATTTGAAGAGGTAAACCTGCAAATGCAAGAACTGAGTTTCTATCTGAAGTTTGGAAACTCGTTGTAGGTTTCAAATCTTCAGCATAGTAATTCAATGTTGGTGATGAACAATCCAACAAGTTATTAATAAGATTTGGAATCAAACTTATGAATGCAAACTCTGTTCTACAAAGTTTTGTAGGATTAGATGAATAAAAAGCCACTTTTTTCTCCAAAAGCAATGATTTTACAATGGTTAATACGTCTTTTTTAAAATCACGTATTAAATCTCTTAATGATAATCCTGCATAGAAATCATTTTCATCAACTGTATTTGAATCTTCACCATATAAAGATTGCAAATTTTGGAATAGAACATCAACAATGACTCTATCATTGAAATTCTTTTGTTCAAAGAATGCCTTTGTTACAATACTTAATTTTTCTTTGATCTGTCCATAAATTGGTTGTCTTAATATCACAACGATTGATTTCTGTACTGAAGACCTTGTTACATCTTCATCTTTCTCCAAAAGTTCATCACTTCGTATTTGACGAGCACAAGATATGGCAAATAACGTTGTGGGCCTTGTAATAGCATTACCAGGGTATTGTAATGTAAAATAAGAAAAAGTCTCTTCGAAAGCATGAGCTCCATCCGGGAGAGCCTGGAAGGGAAGATGAGGCCACACAACAGCCATATCAAAAGACACCGGATCGGTCACTTTGGAGTATTCAATCTCTGGACCTCTCAAATGGTGGAAATTAACTATGCAAACACCATAGATCAAATCCTTTGTTAATCCATGAATATCAGACTGCCTCGAAGGTGACCGTTGTTGATGAGTCTTGGTCGGTTTGCTCAAAGGTTGCGATTTCCGCGGTACAAACGCCGGTTTTAATGAATTTGTTGATTCCAATGTCTCTGCCCAAGGATTAGTTAAATCCATTTTTCTCCTCTTTAATCTATGGGTGCCCTTCTTGATGTGAGAAGTCCGTGTGGGACATAACATCGAGGCTCTTTTCGTTGTATGATCGCGAAAACATAAACTACAACCAATTTGTAGGGAAGGACGATTTCTTTCTTTTAAAAAAATTAAAGTAAGAAATTCATAGTTGTTTGAGTACCGAAGGTGCACCAGAGACGCCAACTTCACCAACGGTCTTTTCCTGGCCAACGTAGCACACTTGGCCGTCTTTCACCACCATTGCGAATCTCGAGGAGACCTCACCCAGTGGGCCAACCTCACTGGTTGACAAGCCAGCACCCTTGATGAACTCGAGTCCCGGATCCGAGACAAAGAGAATGTTCTTGTTGTTCTCAACTCCAAAGCTCTTGGCCCATGCGTGCTGAGCAAAGAGGTTGTCAATGCTTATAACAAGCACACGGGCACCCTTGGACTCAAAGCTTGAGAGATGCTCAACATAGGAGGGAAGGTGTTGCTCAGAACAGGGTGGAGAGAAGGCTGCTGGGACACCAACAAGCACCCAGGTACCCTTACCAAGTTCACGCAGTGGTAGTTCTGCCGGCTCTCCTTTGGAGTCCAAGTACTGTAGCGATCCTTTCTGTGGAATTGTGTCTCCGATTTGTAAAGTCATAATTGATTCTCACTGTTTAACCAAAAATGGTCAAATAGCAATCAAATATTGAGCGAGATGCCTTTATATATATAGTGGAGAACTCCCCTCTTTTGTTGTGGGCCCTACGGCTTCTATTGCTTACATAAACTAGAAATCTAATGCTATCATAATTGTATCATAAATAATGGTTTTTTTACATGGCAAAGGACTCATCATAAAGATCAACTCTGACCTTTGATGTCTTAACCACGTTACTTACAGCGTTCCTTATCTCATCAACGAAGGAAACAGGACCACTGGTAATAAATGAGGTTGATCCAGTAAGCTCGGTATTAATAACTAAATCATGAGCAATTGGTCTTTTTCCTAATAAATGAATAGAAGTTTGTCCTTCAATAGTCATAAGCTTCTTCTTATCATCATATTCATCTTCTGCACTTGCAGAATCTTCTCTTTCGTTTTTGGAAGTGAAAACATCATCTTCACCTTCTCTAGTAATAATTACAATAACTTGAACACCATTTGATGAAAGATAATCCATATCCTTTTTGAAAAAATTGTAATAAGCAACGGTTTTAACAACCCAAATAAACTTGACCAAAATGTGTTTACCCTTTCTTGCATTTTTTTCAACAATATCAACAGCTTGAGAATAACAAGGTGTAAATCCAACACCTGCAGAGATAAAGACATATTGATCATGATTATTTAATGGAATTGGTGCACCATATGGACCTTCTGCAATGACATCAACAAGCATAGTGTTCTTATTCTTGGGTTGATCAAGTTGTTGCATCAGTTTCTTTGTGATACCCTTATGAGTCTTAATGACAATAGCATAACAATCTTCTTCACCAACACGTTTAGATTTGAAAACGGAGAAAGGATGTGATTGGAAGAATCTAAGTCTCACATTCATAAAGTAGTAGAAGTAATATGAACCTGGGAAATAAGCACTATCAACTGGTTTTTCAACAACAACTCTAATTAACTCTTCATTAAGTTTAGTGATCTTTGCAGTTTTAACTCCACCATTGAACAAGATAGACATGAATCTGACAATACGATCATAGCCCCAAATGGCAATACTAGCATATAGCCATCCCATCCATCCCAATGTATCACAGTGATACCACATAGTGACTAGTAGGAAAATACCAAACAATTGATGAACAAATAAGAACATTTCATATGTTAATTCTCTCCAGAATGCCGAAGCGAAGAAAAGCATCAAGAAACAAACAGTTGTTCCTGCAATACCCCATTGCCAGTAGGCATCCATTGCCCATGATGAATAATCACCCTCTTTGATGGTATAAGCAGTCCATACAGCACTGTGAATCAAAGCATTGATAGACATTGACCAAGCCGTCCATTTATGATAAGTCATAAAAGTTTGGATAGTAGAACCAGTTAATTTGATGAATGGGTTATTACGGATACCAAAGAAAAATGTTGGTGGAATGAGACCAAATGCGCAGAGTGCAGTACGGTATCCAACCAAGTCCATTAATTGCCAATATTGTCCATTCATATATGCGTTTGGAAGTTCAATTTCGATACCTGTTGTGCATGCTAATACGGTATATACCGAGAAGAAGAACAAGATAACGGATTCAAAAGTACGTGGAAAATGTATTGGAATGAAATTTAAGATTCTGTAATAAGAATTGTGGAAAAGATTTGGTAATGTGATCTTGGATCTGAAAACTTGGAACATTGGGGAGGTGAATCTGGACTTTGAAGTACCGGAATAGTTAATGATGAAATGGTTTGCAAAGTTGAGAATGGTACCACAAAGGATAACAAATACCCAGAAGAAGACATAACCCCACTGATAAGCTTGAGATCTGATTACTTGTGCATAGATATGATCAAAGGATTTTGAGTAATATGCAAATTTAGTCTGATTAACTGTGATTGGATGGTATAATGTGTTTTCCAAATCTGAGGTTTTGGGATCTTGAATGTAGTCTGTAGCATTCTCCTGATACCATTTTAAAACGTCAACTGGCCAGTCGATATGTCCCTTTGAGAGACATCTACCTCTCAAATGTCTATAGGCATGATCAATGAAACCTCTAGTGTTGTTGATACCTTGACTTTCAAAGCAACTTGTCACAGAACCGATCCAATCAACATTATGACAACGACATGAATATGCCTTTGCACCTTGAGATGTTGAGCCACATCCCCAATCGTAATCCTTCATTGTGTAGATGCAGTCTGTGGCTAGGATGGAGTCGATGATCACCAGTGCGGTCGCACCATAAAGGCCACAAAGAAGCCCACACACAGTACTGAGTCTCATTTGTAATGGGGGGTTGATGATCCTTCACGATGGAAAGAAGATTGTTATTCCCTTTTTCCTTTTTTCCCCCCCGCCTATGTGGTAGTATTGCCTTTTATAATTGCCGAAAGAAATCAGCTTTTGCATTACACCGACAAAATATTTGCTCAACTATGCATCATCGAGATCTTTTGAGCCCCTGACTAAATTGTCTGGGCAGACTATCCGATTGGACCATTGAGAAATATGGAGGGTCCGGCTGAGTCATGAGCACATTAATTCACATTCATTAAGGGTTTTCCCTATATTAAATACGAGTCATTGATTGGGCCATTTTTAAAGGGTTCGGGTCGTTCGACCGTTGCAAAGGGTCTCGAGGCACAGTCCCCGAACTCCGAACTCCGTACAGCTTCGGAAAGAGCACAGAAGTGGTTGGCGCACACATAAAGAAATTCAACAGGTGAAAGGCGATGAGTTTGCCCAAAGCAGAGGACAAGCAGTTTGAGCTGGAGACCAAAACAGGAAATGAAAGTTGTTGCATTGGTGTCTGGAGGCAAGGACTCTTGCTTTAATATTCTTCACTGTCTTGCACAGGGACATGAGCTTGTTGCATTGGCAAACCTTCGACCAAAGGATCACGATGTTCAAGAACTCGATAGCTTTATGTTCCAAACGGTTGGACATGATGCACTTGAGTTTTACGAGGAGTGTATTGGTGTTCCAATGTACCGTGGCGATATAACAGGCACTTCCAAGAACCAGCAACTTGATTATAAACGCACCGAGCAGGATGAGATCGAAGATCTCTTTGTCCTTCTTAAAAAAGTCAAGAGTGAACATCCAGATATCACCGCTGTTTCAGTAGGTGCCATTCTCTCATCATATCAAAGAACCAGAGTGGAAGATGTATGTCAGCGCCTTGGACTCACATCTCTTGCTTACTTATGGCAAAGAAATCAACAGGAACTCATGTCTGAGATGGTGGAATCTGCAATGGATGCTCGTTTGATTAAAGTCGCAGCTGTTGGACTTAATGAATCACATTTGGGTAAAAGTTTGAAAGAGATGTTCCCAACAATGCTGAGATTGAATCAAAGATTTGATGTACATATTTGTGGCGAAGGTGGTGAGTTTGAAAGTTTAGTCCTTGATGCTCCATTCTTTGTTAAGAAGTTAGAGATTGTGGGGTCAGAGAGTATCGTTTCAAATGATGAAGTTGCTTACCTCAAACCAATAGTAAAAGTTGTTGACAAAACAGAGGAATCTGATGGAGAATTCCATAGTGTGAAGGAGGCTGGAGTTAATTGGGGAAAATTCTTACCAATGAGAGAATCATTATTGACTACACAGTTTGAAGAGATCTATGAGTCCTTGAAATCAACATTAACATCAACATTAACGTCAGACTATAAAGTGGATACAATTACAGATTTTGCAAATGGAATCAAACAAACATCTCACATAGTTGGAAATAAGTTGTTTATCTCAAATATCACAAGTAACAAACCAACTGTGGAAGAACAAACTCTTGATGTCTTTACACAGCTTGAGACGAATCTCAAACAAAGAAACATTGACACATCCCATATCCAGCATTCTACACTTCTAATCAAATCCATGTCCAACTTCGCAAAGATCAATTCTATTTACGTTCAAAGTTTCAATCAGCCTCTTCCACCATCACGTGTTTGTGTTCAAACGATATTACCATCGAACTGTGAACTCCAGTTGTCGGTTGTCGTCCTGATAGATTCTGCAAAGAAAACTGGTCTTCATGTTCAGGGACGTAGTTATTGGGCACCAGCGAACATTGGTCCATATTCACAGACTATTATTGATGAAAACCTCACTGCATCATTGAGTGGACAGATACCATTGATTCCATCATCAATGGATTTGAGTAAAGAATCTGGTCTATACAATGCTGTCCTATCACTCCAGCATTTCGATAACGTGAAGGTTGTTGTTGGTTGCACTAACCAACTCTCAGTCGTTTCGTTCATCAAGACTCCTGAGATGGTCGAGAGTGCCAGTAAAGTTTGGGAATCATATAGTGAATTGAACAGTGACAGTACTCCACAAAACTCACTTCTTATCGTTCAAGTGGAGGAACTACCAAGAGGCGCCGATGCCGAGTGGGGAGGTTTGGCATATAAGAAATTAACATCACTGTACGAAGATGACGAAGACGAGGAGCCTACACTACTTAGTGAATCCATTGAAAAATCTTTATCTTTACAGGAATCTTTATACAAGGGTAACAATGGGGAAGTGGTGTCAAACTTGGCACTAACAACGCAGGAATTCAGTGATTTCCAATTCTCCGAGGACTGCCATTACACTGTTTATACAACACCAGAGCTCGTTGGAGCCGTTCCAAGTGGTGTTTCTGTGGACTTCATCCCAGTTATCTCTGTGTGGGACTACCTTGGAAATAAGAAGGCTTGTGGAATTGTTGTTCGTGCGGTATAGATAGAGTTGTTCAGTAATGATAAGCCCTAATGAAATGTTCACGTGACTAATCTAGAATGCGATCAGTAGATTAGGGCACCACGCATTATTGACAGTCCCCAAAAATTAGTGGTGTACGGATGTTTACCACGACGTGCTTAGTTAATTTGGGGTGGAGCTCTAATTCATCCGGACACCTCAATTGCATGCGCGACCCCACCAGGTTTTTGTGGCAAGTGGCTAAGTGAGCGGCCGGGGGCAACGCCAAAAAAAAGCGACGCGGTGCGCCGCCAGGATTTTTTTCGCGAATTTCCAGTTGTGAGGGTGAGTGCGGGCTGGTTCGCGACACACAGGGCACACTCGAGCTTTTTTTCAATCACCAAACATCAAAACTCTTTTAATGTCAGACTCGGAGTGAAGATACAACCCCAACTCACACAACACACATCACAAAATGTCCGCTACACAGGCCCCAAAGTGGTACCCAGCTGAGGATGCCCCAGTCGCCAAGAAGACCAGAAAGACCCAGCGTCCACAGAAGCTCAGAGCCTCTTTGGTCCCAGGTACCGTCTTGATCCTTTTGGCTGGTCGCTTCAGAGGTAAGAGAGTTGTTTACTTGAAGAACTTGAAGGACAACACTCTTTTGGTCTCTGGTCCATTCAAGGTTAACGGTGTCCCACTCAGACGTGTTAACGCCAGATATGTCATTGCTACCTCCACCAAGGTTGACGTTTCTGCTGTCGATGTCGCTAAGTTCGATGTTGAGTACTTCGCCCGTGAGAAGTCTTCTAAGAAGTCCAAGTCTGAGGCCGCTTTCTTCGGTGAGGAGCAGCCAAAGAAGGAGATCAAGGAGGAGAGAGTTGCTGACCAGAAGAACGTTGACAAGCAGTTGATCGCTGAGATCAAGAAGACTGCTTTCTTGAAGGAGTACCTTGCTTCTTCCTTCTCTTTGAAGTCTGGTGACAGACCACACTCCATGAAGTTCTAAGCTTATCACACTCCCCTACTACACTCATACCCTTCAAACTTCACCTCCATCCACATTCTACGTCATTTCCATCAGCAATATCATTCACACAATCTCAAACTGATGGGGTTTTCATATGCCCAATCTCTTTGATAAGAAGATACAAAAACTAGTGTAAAGAGATTTTATTGCCGTCTCTTTGCAACTTAAAACAACAAGGCGAAAAAAACACAGGTAATGGTTATTTATGTACAAATAGGTTTTTCATTTTCATCGTTAAAACAACAAAAAAATGTTAAAAAGAAACTTCTTTATTGTAGACTAAATCTATATATGGCTGGTTATTAGCTATGAAAAATTGACCCAGGCTCATAACGGGTTCGCGATATTAAATTTATCGAGCTTTACTCAATTGAAGGTATGTATCAAAGTGCTCTTTTATAGCAGCATTGCAGGACTTTTTATTATTATTATAGAGTGACATGGTTGAAAGTAAAGAGGAGTGGGTGCTCAATCCTGAAGAAGAGATGAATGCTCAACGTATTCTGTCTCTTAGGGATAAAGCTTTAAAAGAGTGTACTCCAGAGCAGTCTAGACGACTTGAGATAGAGAAAAGAGTTCGCTCAAACTACGAAGCCAACAGTGATTACAAGAAACACATAAGGAACGGAAGATATGATTTAATATCTAAGCACACACGAGACAATTTGTTCATGTCACAGGAAGAGTTGGAAAAGGCTTATTATGATAACTATAAGCCAAGAGCTGAACGAGATGACATCAAGTACGGTAATACAGACTTCAGCAATGAAAAGACGAGAAATGAAGGCTTCTACGATGAAGCTGAGGAGGAGGAGGTTTCAGAAAGACCGAACCAAGAAAATACAACACAGGTAGATCACCAGAATACGGGTGTAAATAAACCAATACAATATCCAACCTCTCATATTCCTCCTGTCATTCCGATCACTGGTTTGACCACTTCACACATCCCAGTGGCCAATTCTGGCTACATTAACATGATTCCACCTATTACTACGCAATCACCAGGGTTGCCAGCTCCACCAATGGGATGGCCAGTTGGGTGGGGCATGCAAGCCCAAACACCGAATGTGGCACCTCCGCAATGGATGTGGCCACAATGGGCACAAATGCAAATGACACCACAACAGATGAACTATTTACAACAGTTACAACATTACCAAAGTGTACAAGCTGCATATGCTGCTCAACAGAATCAATCACAGGATATTGGCGAGAAAGATGGAAACGGTTCAACGAGAGATCTTCAACCATACTAAAAAGACAGCACTATGAAAAACACAAGGAAGTAACGAACAAGACATTAATGATTTCTGAATGACAAATATATTTGTTTTTTAATATTGATAGTAACGTAGTTATTGAGTATATACCGATAAGACATAGGTTTCAGCCTCTGAGGAATTTTTTAAATCTGTCACGCTTACCAGCTTTTTGAGGAGATTGTTCAAGTGAAGTCTTGGAGATGGATGAGCTACTTACAGAGTGGGAAAGAGGTTTTGGTTGCTCTGGTTGGATTTGAGGGGCCCTCTTTTTTTCCAATTCCAGCAGATATTTTGGTGGCTGCGATGGCCTACTGGTCTTCCAGTCAATGTACAGTTTCAAGTTACTTCTTGGCACTGTGAGGTTATGAACTTGTTTCATGAATACCAATGGAGTCAGAATCTCGTCAGAGCCGATAATAATATCCTTCTCAAATTTGTTCGACAGCTCATAAGCGCTTCTAATCTCGGAGTGTGTTGCACCACCGGCGATGAAGAAGAAGATTCTTTGTCTTGGGGCTTGATATAATGTGTTGGTTCTTGCCCATGCCGCTTTATGCTTTGGATTTCTTAGCGAGGTCGTAGATGTGGAGTTTGTTCTTGAAATATCGGACTCCTCATCAATTGGTTTGTCCTTGATATATGGGAATAAAGTATCGTCCAGTGTGTTATTGACAATCTTGGTGATAATGTTGTTTATACTTGGTTTGAATCTCGAAGTGTTATAGGCTCCCTCGGATATCGAATCGTGAAGAAACTCTCTCTTGTATACAGACTTACTCTTGAGATTTGGTTTGATCAGTTTGAAGCCGATCATCTCAAAGTTCTGAATGTACGACAGTGTGTTTTGAATCTCATGTGGGGACATAATTCCCATAAAGTTCAAAAGTTTGATGTAATCCTTCTCGATTAATCCACCCCTATACAAGCCATAGAGAATGATACATCTGAGCTTGTCAAAGAATTCATAAATGGGAGAAGCAAGGAAATCGATGAGTTCATCAGCAAGGTTCTTGACCTTTTCACCATCAATATCAACACCAAAGCAAGCCAAGTTCTGTTCGAATTCAGCAACTTCAGCGAGTTTTTTCTCACCGTTGGCAAGCATTAACCACTCGATAAGAGTCTTGTGCATAACGATTCTTCTTCTTTCCTCATCAAACCCATCCATTCGAGCCATAGTCATGGCTAAATCAGAAGTGTCCTTGATCTTTGATCTATCAATGAACATTTCATTTTTGGATAAAAACTCCTCAAATCTGGTATCAAAAACCTCCTTGGCATCCAAGATATGTAAGTGTTTCATTGCAATCCAATCTGGATCTTTATCGTTTAATTTACCTTCCCTTTCCACTTTAGCACCACGTTCGTTTTCTGCCTCGTATTTGTAAACATCTCCTTTGATGGCCGGTGAGATATCGGAAGCCATTGCCTGGTAAGTGAATTCATGTAATAATGGAGCGAACAAATCAACTGATCTATCGGTAATGACAAATACAGATCTTTGTCTTGTTGATGGTGGTGGGAAATCCGGATGATCCCTTGTGTAATCATCCAATTGATTTTGGAATTCAGTAGCTATCATATTGGGCAAGATAGAGGCATTGAAATATGCATCATTCTCATTTGGCTGATAATATCTAATGATTGGGTATTCTCCAGTTAAGACACAAGTACTTACAAGTGCCTTTGCAGTTGATGCAATTGTTCTTGTTACAAGATCATGACATTCTTCATTGTAAAAGACTTCAAGAGCCTGAGGGTTCCTTGTTGTAAAGACAAATGCCTCCTTTGGGTCAATTGCATATTGGAATTCTTGAAAAGTACGAAGATTCTTTGCAAGTTGATTGTTAGACTGGATTATAGATGTGAGTTCTCTAGATAATCCCGGAAGGAAGAAGAGATGAGCAGCTTTGTATCTATTCGGAACAACCTGATAGTCTGTCAAGAGACAGTTAATGGAGTACTTTGAAGGTTCTAGTACATACACTGCTTCAAGTGATGATTGTGTACTTCTAGGTTTATCGACGATCTCCACAGCTAGATCAAACGTGTTAGTAAATGTATTCCAAGTGCATTCTTAAAAGGGTAACGTACCGGCCACAATCTTGAGGAGCTCGTTCTTTGTAACCAAGTTGAAGATAAGTGACTCGGTTGTCTCATCAAGAACAAGAACTTTGAAGCCATTATGAGTTTGAACAGAATGCAGAGTGTTCAAGATGTCTGTTTATGTTAGTAATTCTTCTGAAACAGTCTCTCTTGCAAAAAAAAACACAAGAAAACTTACAATTTCTCTGTAACTCAACGAGTGATGTCATCTTCAAACAGGTTTCACTCAAAAGGGAATTGAAAGGTCTTTTAATGGGAAGGTAGAAGGGCCCTCGAGAAGTGCTTTATCGAGGTTTCGCGATCATAAACAAAGTCGCGAAGATCTGTGTGATGTCATCTCCGAGCCGAGGATTTATTGTCTTTTTGTGGTCTTTTGGTGTAATTTTTCAATTGAAAGAGGTAAATGGGTGAAATTAAAGGCATTTGATAGAACTGTGAAATCTTACCGTACACCCAGCATTTCTACTTGAAAAAAAACCCCACTTCCTCTTTTAAAGGATCTTTTCTTTATCTGTGTCATCTCAGATCAAAAGATTTACTCATTGCTTGTAATCCATACCCACACACATAAATATTATAAAAAAAGAAAACAAAGAGAAACTCGATTAAGAACAATGTATAACAGACCACGTATGCCATTACCATATGAGTCTAAGACAAAGCTCGATAAGTTTGTAAACAAGTTTAAAAAGCTCACTACACAGAGTAAACCACAGGTTATACAAAGACCAACTTCAAGTTCAACAGATATATTCAATACATACATCTCAGAAGATGCACCACTATCAGTATTTACACATACAACACATCCTGTTTCGCTTCCGACAAAGGTAAATGCCAACAGTCTTCCTGTTGGTACAAACAAGTTTTATGGTAACATGTTACTTGGAGATCAAACGAATGCTGTTTGGACACACCCTTATTCCATCTGGTATTCTACAACTTCAGGATACTTGGGATTGGCTATGAATCAAGTCCAGGCATCATCAAGGGTGTTTGGGCCAGATGCAAGTGCTGATCCAGTTCAATATTTTTATTCCCCAGTTGGAGTAATGTCATTGGTGTTTAGTTCCACGGATTTTGATTCTGGTATGACTTGTGGTATGCAAGACATTGAACACTTGTCTGCCCAAAGCATGATCTACAGTAGTAGTCAAGGTTATATGCAAGTTCCAATGGTACAAGGAATGGGATTTGTTACTGGTATTTATTATAACTTGATCCCGCAGATTTGTAGTCAAGTTGGATTCACTTCATGTACAGGTCAAACTTCACCAAGATCTGGTATTAATAAGTATGAAATTGTTTTAGCAAATGGTGTGACTTGGATGCTTTATATAACAATTCCAAGTGGACAGAGCTTGAATTTGGCAATATCAAACTCAACTACAATCGTTGGTGATCAATCCGTTGATGGGGCAGTTTTCCAAGTTGTTGCCAGTGATAATTCTACTGTCTTTGACTCCGCTGCTGGTTGTTACCCAACATCTGCTACATTATCAGGTTCCGTTTCAGGGACAACAGGATCTTATTCAATCTCTTACACAACTGCAGGGTCATCAAATAATGGAACTACTGCAATGTTTGCCCTCCCTCATCACGTTTCCACTTTCACATCGGACATGTCTTCTGCTGCCACTTCAGTAACTTTAGCCACAACAACAAAGGGAAATGCAACTTGCTATTTAACCAATGAATTCAAATTCAGTATTACTGTGCCATCTGATATTTCATTTGATCCATATTCATCGATATCTGGTAAGGGATCACCATCTTGGTCCACTGCAGTTAAATCTGCAATTACCACTGCCGCTACTTCTGATGTCACTGGTGATGTCGTTACAGAATCTAACGTTGATTCCATGTACACTGCTGGTAAAATTTTAGCCAAATATGCATGGATTCTTTACTGTACTCACTATGTCTTAGGAAACGATACACTTACCAATGTATTATTACCTAATATGAAGACTGCTATACAGAATTTTGTTAGCAACACTCAACCTTATCCATTATCTTATGATGAGACATGGAAGGGTATTTTATCAACAGCAGATAGCTCTGCTGATTATGGTAATTCTTATTATAATGATCATCATTTCCATTACGGTTATCACATAATGGCAGCTGCCATTACTTGTTCTGTTGATAATGATCTTGGAGGAACATTCCAAAGTACGATAGAAGATTGGGTCAATGATCTCTGTAGAGATATTGCTACACCATATGATGGAGATTCATATTTCCCAGCCTTTAGATCATTTGATTGGTATAATGGACATTCTTGGGCAAAAGGTCTTTATACTTCTGGGGATGGTAAAGATGAAGAATCCAGTTCTGAGGATTACAATGCTTGGTATGCTATGAAGCTATGGGGTAGTGTTATTGGAGATAGTGCAATGGAACAGAGGGCACTTTTACAATTGGGAATTATGAAAACTTCACTTAACGATTATTTCTTAATGTCTGATGATAATACCATTCAACCATCTAATTTCATTGGTAATAAAGTCACTGGTATTCTCTTTGAGAATAAAGTTGATCATACAACTTATTTTGGTACCGAATTACAATACATTCAAATGATTCATGCCATTCCAATTACATCCTTTAGTTCATTTATTAGAGGTCCAACTTTTGTTGAAGAAGAATGGGAAGAAAAACTTGAATCCATTGTGGGGAATGTCACCGATGGTTGGAAAGGTATTATGATGTTAAATGTTGCACTGTATGATCCAACAACATCTTATAACTTCTTCAGTGATTCCAGCTTTTCATCATCATATCTGGATAACGGTCAATCACTTACTTGGTCTCTTACATATTCTGGTGCATTTGCTGATGCTTAATACTGTTTTCTACTTGTCTGTTTATGCTGTGAAAAGTGGGGTGTATTTGTAAGGGGGTTTATGAAAATTTCTATATCATATCAATAAGTATGATAATAAGTATATTAAGAAGTTTGTTATACCTTTATTATATAAATATTTTAAAACGAAGTCATCTTTATTTAACACTTGGTAGTGTGAACCGGAATTCCGTAAGCTCGCGATGAGAAAAAAAAAAGCACAATATACAAACACATAGAAACACATAGAGACGCATAGAAAAGTGTTTAGTTGATGGCTAAAGATGATAGAAACAGATGTTCTACGACAACTCGAGCATGAGTATTCGTTACTTAGGATACTTCATCACAGAAACAAGAACCAACATCGAGTGGCTACATGGTGGAAGCATCTCAATACATTAAAGAGAGACTTAACAAAGCTCATTGTTATGTTGAACGCATATAAGAAGAGTAAGAACGAGAAGACTAAGGAAATGATACTTCAGAGTGGATATCACCTAAGGAAAGTTGTTGTTACAAAATGTCATAGGGCTTTCCATGGTATTGTTGCATTAGGTCAGTTTTTAACACTTGGGTTAACACTTATAGGTATGTTGGGTAAATTGGATTCATGTTTATCCAAGATCCATGGGTTAGAATCGTTTATTATGGAGAAGAGAAAAGGGAAAGTAAGTAAAGTGGACAAAGTGGACTCTAATGAAGCTGTTAGTGCTATTGATGACGATTTAGGAGAAGAAATTGAAGTTTTAGAGGTTCCAGAGAAGAAGAGGAAAAGTAGTCAATCACAAGGAGAGATTAAGAAGATTAAAAAAGAGAAGAAAGAGAAAAAGAAGAAGAAGAAGAAATCTGCTATTGATGATATATTTGGGTAAATGCTATATATTATAATAATTCATGAAACGTTACGATTTAATATGCCTTTGTACTTTATTTTGCTTTCACTGATTAAGAAACTTCTTTGCCCAAGTTGGTAAGATGAAACTTGCTTCATGGATTTCACTATTGTAATACTTGAATAATTCATCCTCTTGTTGCTGAGAGAACTTCCTTAAAGGTTTATCAAGCTTAATATTTGGATTTTTAGAACTTATCATCAACCCTAATTGACCGGATGTATAAGTTGGCACTGTTGTATAGGTATACTTCACTAATGGGAAGACTTGTTGAGTAGTTTCTTTCAATTGTTGTAAAAGATCCATCTTGAGCCAAACACTTTCAGATGCTTGCATTATAACAATACCATCTTCATTCAAAGAGTTATAAAGAAGTTCAAAGTATTGTCTTTGAAAGAAAGCAGCAGCTGGACCATCAGGATCTGATGAATCAGTTATGATAACATCATATTTATTAGTTAGTTCTTTAAGATATTTGAATCCATCACAAAGCTTTATCTCCACTTTTGGATGCTCAAATGAACATGACATATTTGGGAAGTACTGTTTAGATAATTGGATAACAGTCTGATCAATCTCTACTAATACAACTCGTTCAACTTCTTCATGCTTGACAACTTCTCTAAGAACACCACCATCACCACCACCAATGACTAACACAGATTTTGGATTTGGATGAGACATGATTGGTATATGAGTGATCATCTCTTGATAAGCAAATTCATCACGTTCAGATACTTGGATTATACCATCAAGTACTAATACATTACCATAGTTTGTACTTTCAAACACCAAGATATCTTGAAACTCCGACTTCCCGGTGTATAGGATCTTGTTTACTTTAAGCTCAAGTGCTTGACCTGGGAATGATTCATCAGATACTTCTTTAAACCAACCGTCTTGAATTGTATGATGTTGCATGGTTGTACTGTGATTCCTTTATATATATATAAAAATGGTCTTTTCTCGGTGGTTTTAAATGATTGTCTTCAAATATGAAGTGATAAAAGTGATAAAGAATGAAATATAAACCGAATTAACAAAGAAATATTAGAGAAATGAAGCAATTTTTTCAATATATAACTTTTAAATAAATTTTCGAGATATTTTAAATTTTCATCTCATCGCTGACGTCAGAAGCACCCCTGTATATGTTAAATCCATGTTATATTGTGATAAACTTAATAAATGAGCTTATAATAATACACTATTAGAGACTAATCTATACACTCAGAGTCCATAAACGAGGGAAATGTCCTATTTACTATTTAGTCACAAGACTTTCTACTGCTTACGTAATACATGACCAAGCACACTCAAATTTTTTTTTTTTTTTTTTTAATTATATTTCTCGAGGTTAATACTCATCGGTCTTTGTCTTTTCCTCCATTATAGAGAAGAGATAGAGAGAAGTAAAGAGCCTCATGAAACATCCATTCCACATTGTTCTCTCGAGCACAGACGGTGAATTGCTCTTCACAGCTGCTCAAAACGTCATTCAAGTTTTTTCCACCGTTGATGGTAAACTTATTGGCCAATGGAGTGATCAAATTGATACTACAGAAGCACTGAAAGAGAAAGTTAAGAAAGAACAAGAGAGACAGATCCAAGAGAATGAGAAAGAAGGTAAAGAACCTTCTAAAAAGAAGAGAAAAAGTAACAACACCGAACCAAAAGTACCTACCCCAGGCGCTGGTGCTCCAAAGATTTATAACTATGTTAGAGCTTTACACCTTACAAATGATGGTAAATATTTAACAGCTGCTACCGATTCTGATAAGGCAGGTATCATCTTTGAAATTGATAGAGATAACAAAGAGAATGTTCTTAATATGATCAAAAGACAACCTTTCCCAAAGAGACCATCTGCAATTACATGTTCATCTACAGGGACAGAACTTTTACTTGGTGATAAGTTTGGTGATGTTTATGCTGTTCCAATTGATAAGGAAGCTGCTAAGGAACAGATAAACTCAGAGACCGAACCGGTATTAGGTCATGTCTCTATGCTCACTGATCTTACCGTTGGTGTTCATGATGATCAACAGTATCTTATCACTTGTGATCGTGATGAGCATATTAGAATCTCAAGATATCCACAAGGTTTCATCATCAAGAACTTCTTATTTGGTCATCAACAATTTGTTAATACAGTTGTTATTCCACAGTTCAAACCAAATACACTCATAAGTGCAGGTGGTGATGATTTCATGATTACTTGGAACTGGGTTGATGGTGAAAAACTTGATCAATTTAACGTTAGAGAAATAATTGAACCATATTTGGATGAGTTCCATATTGCACCATCAAAGTTCCAGACTGAAGGTGAAGATAACAAAGAAATTTGTGTTTCACAAATCGTTCCATTAAATGATTCAAATTCATTTGCTCTATTAGTTGAAGCTACAAAATGTGTCTTAATCATTAATTTGTCAAAGGAAGGTAAAATGTCATTAGAGAAAATCATTGATTTCAAAGATAAAGTTGTTAGTATCACTGCATCTTCAACAAAACTTATTGTCTCTTTAGAATCTGAAGATCAACTTCTTCAAGTTGTTGATTTGACTACTAGAGAAATCGTCTCAGATGAAGGAATCTCCTCCATTAGTGCCAGTTCTACAGTGGAAATTGCTTCTAAAGAAGACCAGTTCCCGTTGTACACAGTTTACCAACTACGTAAGCGTAGTGAGCATTAGTTTAGTTTAGCTTCAATACAGCATATTAAATCATCAGTGAGAAAACTTTGTAAAAGCAGCTCGGTGGAAAATTGGTGCGCGCAGTCTCCATTGTTCCTTCCGCATTGGGAAAGTCGCATACTTCAAACACACTGAGATGAGGCGAAAGTATCAAATGACACCGATAATGAATGTTCCTTATATATGAAGGAGAATGGAGGGAAGGATGGGAATTTAGAAAATGTGCTTACCTCTCCAAGAGAAAATATGACATCTCCTTCTACAACGGTCTCAGATTCTACTCTGAACACAGAGTCTATTGATATGGAAGAAGGTATCACAGAACATAAGTTATACGCCCTTGATATTGAAGAGTATGATTGTACAGAAGACTACCATGGTGTTGACAGAAGTTCTCTTTACAAAATAAAGAAAGCCAAGATTTACATGTTGCTTAACCGTTCAGACACACCAATTCTACTCATTGGTATCATTTCCACGATTGTCGGTGCACTGGGACCATCTGTCTCTTCTATATTGATGGGTAGGGTCTTTGGTGATTTATCAAGCTATGTCTCTGGTGAATATGCAACTTTTGGTGATTATATGCATGCTATTACTCTATCAACAATGGCTTTATTGGCATTAGGTGCTGGCTCTATTCCAGTGATTTGGATCACAATCTCTTGTTGGATGCAAATTGGAGAACGTCAAGGAGCCCGGGCTAGAGAACACATGATTTCTACATTCTTAACTAAACCTATCTCATGGTACGAGGCAAATGATAACGTCATAGGTGATTTGATTCAAACAAACAGATGCATTGAGGAGTTAAGAGCAGGTTGTGCAGAGGCCACTGCACTGACTCTACAAAGTATGGTATCAGTGTGTGCACTCCTAGGTACTTCATTCTATTACTCTTGGTCCGTGACTCTTGTAATGTTAGCATCGGCACCTGTGATTGCTGTCTTGGCTTTCATATTTGCCAGATTAACTGAGAAATTCACTGCAAGGGAAAACAAAGAGTCATCGGAAGCCGCTAAGATACTTGATTGGTCTCTTGCATCTGCTAAACAGGTCAGATTGTTTTCTACACAGAATTATGAACTTCTTAGATTTACAAACGCTGTGACAAAGTGTAAGGATGCCTTTATAAAACTTGCATTCGTGGCAGCTGCAAATGTCGGTACTATAAGATTCCTTATTCTTTGTATGTTTGTTCAAGGATTTTGGTTTGGATCATCACAAGTAAGAAAAGGTAATGTTGAGCCTGGTCATGTATTGACATGTTTTACATCGTGTCTAATGGTTGGAGAAACTTTGAAAGGTGCATTACCTCAGATCATCACCATTCAAAAGGCAAACGTAGCTATCAAGAAGGTACAGGATTTCATTCAGTTAAAAGAGAAAACCATGGCAAAGAATGAAGTTAATGAGAAATGTTCAATGGGAGACTACAAAGGTATCAAGATTTATCCAAATACCTGTGAAGGCGATATAAAGTTCAGAAACATTAGTTTTGCTTACCCAACAAGACCAGGTAATAACGTGCTCAAGAACGTTAACATTCATTTCCCAGCTGGCGAGACAACATTCTTAGTGGGACGCTCTGGTTCCGGGAAGTCAACGTTGGGTGCTCTCCTGTTGAATTTCTACACTCCAAATCAAGGACGTGTAGAGATTGATGGTTTCTCTGTAAACTCCGTGAGCCCAAACTGGCTTACCGACAACGTTACACTGGTGGAGCAAAGTTGCACTTTGTTCAAAACAACAATTAAGAACAATATTCTTCTGGGTTGTGCTGCTTCTGGAATGACAAAAGTCTCTGAATCTGATCTAAAAGAGGCTGTTAAAATGTCCTTACTAGAGGAGGTCATCAAAGATCTACAGGATGGGTTGGATACAGTAGTAGGTCCTAATGGTATCACGTTATCTGGTGGTCAACAACAGCGTGTTGCTATTGCTAGAGCGAGGTTGAGAGATACACCGATATTGATACTGGATGAGTCTGTATCAGCTCTGGATATCGTTATGAGAGATACAATCATTGCAGAGATAAAGAAATGGAGACGAGGAAAGACTACAATCATATTAACTCACGAGTTTTCACAGATCAATAGAGATGATTATGTCTATTTGATGGAAGATGGTGTTGTGGCTGAGAATGGATATAGAAGGGACTTGGATTCAAGTGGTATATTCAACCACTTAGCCTCTTTACAGGCGACTGGATATTCCAGAGATGAGGGTCGTTTATCACCAAGCATAAGTATCACTCTCAATGAACACGAACTTAGTCACTTCCAATGGAATAAGAGTGGACTCGAGATTGGTACGCTTTCAAAAGAGACAGGTACGAAACCAAGGAAAGATATCACAGAGCTTGACGCCGATGCTGAGTGTGGTGAGGCACATCAGGAGGATGAGAGACCAGATTTGACTCCAATAACCGCAATTGTCAAGAGTATGCTCACTACCGTAAAGAAAAAGGGAATACTGGCTCTTGGTATAATAATTGCTCTGCTCAATGGTGCTGCCGGACCGGTATTTTCATTCAGTTCTTCCAGATTGCTCGCTGGAATTGTCCCACAAGACAGTGATGTTGGCAGTACACCCTATTTGGTGAAATGGTCTGTTATAGTTCTCTCTCTAGCGCTTTTCGATGGTGTCTCTTTACTCCTCAAGGACTTTATACTGGACTATTCTGCTGAACTGTGGATATACGGACTGAGAATAAAGGCGTTCAAAAGGATCTCGGAACAAGGTATGACTTGGTTTTCTGCTAAAACCAGTTCAGTTTCCGAAGTCAACTCTTTGCTACTTAACGATGCTAGGGACCTTAGGTCCTTAATATCCCACTTTCTTGGTGTTTTCACTTCATTAATTGTCTTGGGATCTATGGGTCTTATCTGGGCTCTTGTTGAGGGATGGAAGTTGTCTCTTGTTTGTATATCTATGGTTCCATTGTTCATTTTGACATCAGGTGTTTATGCTGGTTTGTTACAGAAATACGAGAACTATTATAAGAATGCAGTTGCCGACTTGGAGAATGAATTGTACGAAGTTGTTCGTGGATATAAGACAATAAGGACTTTGAGACTGGAAACTTACTTTAGAGAGAAGTACTTGGAAAGAATGACTGCACTGAAAAGAGTTGCAATGAAGCGTGCAATTTTCACTGGAATGGGTGTGTCCGTCACGAACATGCTGACATTTGTTGTTCAGGGTATTCTCCTCTACTACGGAATGAGACTAGTTGGAGAAGGGGAGTATACAACTTTGCAATTGATGGAAACTTTTGTATTGTTGATATTTACCATCATGAACTGTGTTCAGCTTATGAGTCAAGTTCCAGACATAAGCAGGGGGCAAAGAGCTGGAACGTACACTTTCCGTATCTTGGATCTTGCGGCTGATGCTGTTGAGTCATGTGGAAGAACAATTCCTGGTAGGAAATCAGAGAAAGTTGTTGAGTTTAGGAATTTGAGCTTCTGTTACCCATCTTTACCAAACCAGAGAGTCCTGAGAAACGTTAGCATTGATTTGAACAGAGGGGAACATGTTGCTGTAATTGGTGAGTCCGGTTCAGGTAAATCAACACTAACTCTTCTAATTACAAGGTTGTTTCAAACGGATCGAGATTGTGTTTTTTATGAAGGCGTTGATATTAATGACCTGGATATCAAGTGGTTGAGAAACCGCGTTGCCCTTGTTGATCAAAGTGCCAAATTCTTTGACGGATCGGTAAGAGAGAATGTCACCTATGGATTAGTCTCAGTTTCAGACGCTGATATATTTGACGCTCTGAAACTTGCTAATGTGTATGACTTTGTAATTTCTCTACCGGAGGGGTTGGATACCAGAATTGATACGACATTGATTTCCGGTGGGCAAGCTCAACGTCTATCTATTGCCAGGGCCCTGGTGAGAAAACCAGATTTATTGATACTGGATGAATGTACTTCAGCACTTGATGCTGAGAGCACACAAAAGATCTCAGATCTAGTAACTCAAAACTTGAAAGGATCTTCTATGTGTGTACTTATGATAACTCATGCTGAAGAGATGATGCGAGCTGCTGATCGAGTTGTGGTAATGAACGATGGGACGGTAGTTGAGGGGGGCCCCTTTGAAACCTTATACCAGAGCCGAGGTGAGCTGTTTAGGATTGTAACTGCTGGTGTACAATAATATTTTAATAGACTTCTATATATTACTTGGATAATTAACAAGATACCTGAGCGTTTTGATACACGTACTACTGCGTTGATCCTACTACAGCTTTGAAAGTGAGAGTTGCTTTGTCTTCAGCTCACCTCAAATATAGCAAATACTAGCTGAAGTGTTTATTTTATTCTTCAATCCAACTTATCGGAGTTTAGTTATATAAATAACGTAGTAATTATGGGTGTGATCTTACTAATGGCATAAAGAAGGTCTGCTTTTCGTTAAGGGGTTACTGAGATGGCCCCAAGTGGGTAGATGTGGGAAAACCCCAAGAATTGAGGATATGCTTAGCTAGTACAAACGTCTGATTCTCAAGAGAGACTGCTCCCCTATGAATTTGAGTTCCGTATATGTCACATAAACAACCGAAAACAGACAAGAATTCTAAACCCGATAAGTCACAGAGGTGACACAAATATGTGGGCTGATGCATATCAACATGCAGTGAAGAGCGTAACTTCGCTTCGCGGAGAGTGGACCCTGAGCTCGGGAGGAATTCTACACCCACAAATGGTTCTTGGGACCTTGATTAACTGCTGAGAAATAAAAGAGAAGTGGTAGTAGTGTTGAATAGCTTATGAACGGTTTCCTTTTTGTTCAAATTACTCCGTTACTATGCACCGATGAGATCCGCCATTGTCAGCGACGGTGTTTTTCGGAAATAATAGCGACACAGCGGTATGCACACGCTTTTCGGGTGAATAATTTTTGTGTTGTTCAAGAAATGACGCTTTCCCGTTTTGGGAGAGAAGTGGACTAATTGAAGCAAGGTGTACCAACTTGGTCCAATTATACTACAGAAAGTCTCGTAGTTTTTGCAACGTGCGGCAAAGCGAACCTGTTTCAATAGAACACCCGGGAAATTATGTTGCAGGCGTCTAGACCTTTAGACCCCGGACCCACCACTTATATGCCAATTAATACTGGGAAATATTACACAGAGACAGATAGACACACAAGTAGATTGATTAAAAATGTCATTTATATTTGAAATAGAGTATCTGTTTTTCGTCATGTGAGTAATCGTAACTGGCTTTCCCACCTTACCTGGGGTTACTGATCTCGGTTTTCTTGTTCTCTCCGAGCTGAGATTCATGATATTCTCTTAACTGCATCCGGATGAGGAATCAAAACAGTATGCACGGTATGTACTCTTATGCTAATGTGCTGCGGACCCCACCGAATATGGGTGCTGTATTATTGTGAGTCGACACCCTAGGTCCGAAAACAAGCTATAAAACCCAAGCCCTATCCGCTTTTCTTATAAGTTCTTTTCCAATGGGTCAATATTTCTCTTTGAAATAAGGATACCAACAATGCAGTTCACTCGTTTTGCTCTTGCCACCTTCGCTGCTAAGGCAGTTATTGCCGCTGCTTCCCCAGAGGCTCTTCCATGGGCCAATGCTAACCCATACGCTGCCGCTGCCGCAAGTGCTTATGCCGATGCCTACGCCGAAGCCATTGCCATCGCTCACCCAGATCCACAAGCTTACGCTTTGGCTGCCTCTGCTGATGACTGTGCTTCTATTTCCTGTCACGCCGCTTGTGGTCTTTTGATTATTTACGGTACAGACTGTACTGAGAATACCGAGAACCAGTATGCTGGTCCATACAACACTACTTGTTTGTGCTCTGACGACTCCGATTTCATTAAGCAGTACCCTACATGTTTGGAGTGTGGTTGGACCTTGTGGAAGTACTACGGTGGTTACGTTTCTTCTGCCTTGGCCGCATGTGGTACCTTGTCCACCGAGCCAACTGGTACTTCAAGATGTTCAACCACTTTGTCTGACACTTACACAATTGACACCGCTTTGGAAGCATGTGAGTACACTGGTGGTTGTACAACCACTACTGACGGTACCACTGAGGCCACAACTTCTACTGAGGCCACTTCTACTACTGCTGCTGCTGACTCTACCACTGCCGCTGAAGAGACTTCCACAACCGCCGCCGCCGAATCCACAACTACTGCCGCTGACTCTACCACCGCTGCTGAGGAGACATCGACTACCGCGGCCGAGGAGACTACTGCAGAGGAAACCACTGCTGCTGAGTCCTCTGCTGCCGCTGATGAAACAACCGTCGCCGCTGAGTCTGCTGCTGAGTCCTCTGCTGCCGCTGATGAAACAACTGCTGCCGAGTCGTCTGCAGTTGAGTCTTCTGCTGCTGATGAGACCACTGCATCCGAGTCTGCTTCCGAGTCTGCTGCTGAGTCTTCTGCTGCTACTTCTTCTGAGGCTACTTCTGCTTCTTCATCCTCTGTTGAGGTCTCCACATTCGAAGGAAAAGCTGCTTTGATCGGCTCTTCTGTATTTGGTTTGGCCCTGTCTTTCTTGTTGTTCTAAGCTGGAAATCTTGACGATTTACACTTGAACATTTGAAAGATGGCCAAAGCTACGCTGCACTGAAGAGCTTTCTAGTGATACAAGTATACCTTTTTTAATATGATACTACCGTTATGATCTCTTTTGTTTGTAAATATCCTAGTTATAACCGATCTAATCTACAAGTTCATAGAGCACCTAAACAGAGAGAACTGTACTACAAAAACACTTTGAGACGCTATGTTTACAAACACTTTTTCGGTTTTGAGTGCGGACTGTGTATGGGGGTGGGGTAACATGTGCCAGTTACGCACGGTATATGCTAAGTCCGATTTCTCCACTTACGAAGGTGTCCGCATAAAGAAAGACGTATCTCAACCCTGAATAACATGGGGAGAGCACCATTTCTTTCTTTCCCCAGTAGCTCAATTAACCAGCCATTCTTGAATCATTATCAAGAAAGGGTTTTAAGACTTAGTGGCATTTTTATGTATTAGAGAGTTAATAAAATGTGTTTCCCACTAACAGACCGTTAAATCCTACATCGACGTACTTCTAAGATGTTATCTTTTCCATCAGTGGGTGGACACCCGCGGAAAAGCGTGCATATCGCTTTCTGGGTGTACACACTCTGCCTCGAGCTTGGCTTTACAGCGGACTAAAGCCAATCCATATTTATAGAAAACGATGAGACATACACGAGATGAACGATTAGACATTATGGAGATCGTCAATCGTCAATCAATAACACTGATATACGCTTACATTCTGTCTTGATTGTTCAGCGCGTGTGGGGACAGGGCTGCATATGTGTCTTCACTCATACTTCAAATTTTTTGTGTCAGAGTAACGGGTATACGCTACAACCCGCAAACCTGTGGAATTTGTGCATTTCAAAGCCCCTACTGACTTTGCAACCACTCTTGTGGTCAATCATCTTCGCTCTGGTGGAGTAAAATCATCGGAAGAGCTTTGGAAGTGGATGGTGCAACCAACCCAGTCAACGCGAAGACCTTACTCAAAAGGTAGTTTCAAGCCATTAATGCACAAAACGATGTTCTTAGTCTTTTATTGTGCTATTTTTCCTTTCCTTCTTGGTGGTGTGCTGCGTAAGCCTCCATTACATGGTATCTTCAAACTTCTTTCCTACCCTGAAAGGGCGCAGCCCATACTAAAACCAGCTGCACAATTGTCTTTTTTGAGATAGAGTTAGCATATTTTAGTACCACGGATAAATGTGATGCACACCTTCCTGGAATATAGTTGCCAACGTAAACAAGCTCCGTAAATGTTGAAAGACGAATGAGCCCACCTTCAGGTATAAATGCAGTTCCCCATCCATCTTATCTGATCGATCTCCCAGTAAGCCCACATTTCAGAAATAGCCCCAAATACCCGCACTAATAATGCAATTCACTCGTTTCTCTATTCTTGCTGCTATCGCTTCTCAGGTCACTGCTGTGGCCATCGGTTCTCCTCAAGCTCTCGCTTGGGCTGATGCAAACCCAATGGCTAATGCTGTCGCCAACGCTTATGCCGAAGCTTATGCTGAAGCCGTTGCTATTGCCCACCCAGATCCTGTTGCTTATGCATGGGCTAGTGCCAATGCTGACTCTGACTGTGTTGTGTCCAGTTCCTGTCATGCTGAGTGTGGTTATATGATCATCTACGCTAGAGAGTGTTCCGACACTGAGGGAACAACAGAGCAGGACTCTGGTCCTTGGAATACCACATGTTTGTGTTCCGCCGACTCTGACTTTATGAGTAAATACGATTCCTGTTTGGAGTGTGGTTGGTCTTTGTGGTCTTATTACGGGTCTTACTTGACTAGTGCTCTTGAGGCTTGTTCTACTTTGTCGACTGAGCCAACTGGTCCAACTTCTATTTGTGCTACTACTACCGCCACTACAGCTGCTTCTTCCTCCTCTTCCGCTGAAGTTTCATCCTCATCATCTGTTTCTTCTACTTCCTCCACATCAAGCTCTTCAGCCTCTTCCGCTACTTCATCTTCTGACACATCTTCAACCACAACTACTACCACCACCACCATTATCTCTTCTTCCTCTTCCTCCTCTTCTTCTTCTTCATCTGTTGTGGGCGAGTCCGAACAGACTTCTTCCTCAGTTGAGGAGATATCCTCAGATCCATCATCCACTGTGTCTTCCACTGAATCTTCAGTTGAGTCTTCAGCATCTGCCCAGTTTTCTGCCCAGTCTTCTGCCGAGTCTGCAGTTGTGTCTTCCACCGAGTCTTCCACCGAGTCTTCCACCGAGTCTTCTACCGAGTCATCTGAATATTCAGTTGTTTCATCCACTTCTTCTTTCCCAGGATCTTCTGCAGTCGAGGCCCTTTCTACATCTATCGTCACAGAAGATGACCAGTCCACCACCGTTATCACCATCACCTCTTGTTCCGAAAATGCCTGCTCCGTGACTGCTGTCACAACTGGTGTCACCGTTGTTACTGAGACGATTGAGGGTGTTGTCACTGAGTACACCACTTACTGCCCATTGACTACTGGGGTTGAATCCACTGTCTACTCTAACTCTACCATTTCTACACTCGCTGCTGAAACGGAGGCCGCAGAGACAACTGTCGCCATCGTAAGCTCTGCCATTACTGCAGAAGACAATGCCACCTCAACTTTAACAGTTGCATCTACCTCTACCGTTGAGGCAGAATCAACCGAGGCTTCCGTTTCCACTTACGAGGGAAAGGCCAACTTGATTGCTTCGTCTGTTCTTGGTTTGGTCTTGTCGTTCTTGCTAATCTAAGCTAAGACTTTTACACCGTACTTTTTTTTATATATCAAGTGAAGTGAGCTACCTCATGAAATATACGGGATCTTGCTCAGTCAACTTGCGTCATAGCTGCATACGTAAAGGGTACTACACCAACTGCATAATCGTAACATCATATCATTTTCAGCTCGTAGAGCTTCTCTATACATTGTGAGTAATCACCACATTTTTCTGTTTTTGGCCAGCGCCTTCACCACAGCAGGACGAACTCTCAAACTTAATGGGAGTCTTTGCTTCATATCAGCGATTGCAAAACTTGTCGAAACACTTCTTTTCACAGGGTAACCATTTGGCTCACTTGGTTTTACAAGCTCTTGTTTAACATCTCCAAGAGAACCATTGATATCGACCTCAACGACGTGAGTAATAAACAACGGCGAGAGCTCAAAAAAGTCACGCTGAATTATCTCCATGAGCTTATCATACTTGAGCCAGCTCAACTTTAAGCGTTCCAACCTTGACAGCTCCTCATTATAGTTCTCCAATCGTTTCGATACAGAGTCAATGCCCTTCATAACTAATACTGGATACATAAATCTGTACATCTTAGATTTCTGCTCTCTTGAGAGTAGCTCAGAGTCGGAGTAGAGTTCACTTTTGTACCTCGAAGAGAAATCTTCAATACCCAAGGACAACACAACTTGTAAATCAACAACGTAAGAAACGCCATCAAGAGAGACCTTGTAGAGCGGCAAGTAACGAAGTGCATCTTCCTTCGATCTTGCTGTTTTACCAAAAGTAGCGAGACGCAATCCTGTTGGATACATCTCTCTCACTTTCTGTCTTCTTTCAACCTCCTCTGTCTTCATCTCCTCTTCTTTGATCTTTTGTTGTTCTTTCAGTCTAGCCTGGTGTGCTTCAGCTTCTTTCAACTTTCTCTCCTTCTCCATTTCTGACAACTTGCGTAATTCCTCCTCCTTCTTTTTCTCCTCAGTCTCGAAGTTACTCAGGAACTCCTGCTCACGGGCTTTACGCTTAGCCAGCCTCTCTGCTTCATATTGCTGACGACGCTTTTCGTCTTCGGCCTCCTTTAATAGTCTGGCCTTCTTCTGCTCTTCAGTTTCTGGTGGCGGTGCCACTGGCGGCTCTGGTTCCTTAACAACAGGTTTAACATCAGTTTTTGAACCGCTCACCACTCTCTTAATTTCTGGTTTAACATTAGATGAGCCGTGTGATACAGATGAGCCAGAGGCCTTTCTTTCAACCACCTTTGGTCTATAATCAGAAGATTTGGAGTCCGCTGGTGCTGAAACCTTGGCAATCTTCTTCTTCTTGATTTCTGGTGACTTATCATCGTCCTTAATAGAAAGCTTACGCTTTTTAAGTTGGTCTTTCTTTACCTCACTAGAACCATCAGGGTGAGAAGACTTGGATTGCTCTGGTCGAACGGAGTCTATAGAGCTCTTACCGACATAGCTTTCCAACATAGCAACTTCTTCCTCGTTAACCATAAGTGAGTTCTTAGCATAGTAAACAGCATTTTTACCATCGTCTGATGTCTTCGAAACATCTGCGCCGGCATCCAAAAGGAGCTTCACTGTAGCAAGGTGCCCACGTCCAACAGTACGCATCAAAGCAGTGAGCCCATTTTCGTTAGGCAGATCAACCTTAGCACCAAAAGCCAGGAATAAGTTGACAACGTCGGTATGCCCAAACTTCGCAGCCAAAGCAAGTGCTTCAGCATCAGGTTTCTGGACATTCTGGAGATAATGCCCCACAAATTCCAAATCTCCTTCACTAGATCTTCTGTAGACTTCATCTAACCCACTTTTACTTGTGAAGTCCATCCAAAGAAGATCAGTTCTACTTGCAACTCTGCGTCCAGCTTGGGCTCTTGGTCTAGATCTAGATCTTGCACGGTCTTCAACGTCAGAATTCTGACCAGACTGATCATGCTTCTTACCTTCCTTGGTGAGCTTGAGAGTGGCATCGCGTAACATCTTTTTGAGACTTTCGGTGGCAGCATCACCTTCCTCCAGGGAATCCAATGCGTTCTGACCACCAGCGTTTTCAATTCTTGGATCAGCACCGTACTTAAGCAACATCTTGACAGTGTCAACATGGCCATTGGACGCCGCATCAATTAATGGGGTATCGAGGTCCTCTTCACCGTTCTGAATATCAACCTTGGCACCATTTTCAAGTAACAATTCGACGATTTCTGTGTAGCCTGAAAGTGCAGCCTCATGGAGGGCAGTGTTACCAGCATAGTCCTGGTCATTGACGTCAGCACCATCTTCAATAAGTGACTTTGCCTGCTCGTAATGTCCCTTCTCACAAACACGTTGTAGCATTCTTCTACCTGAGTGGTCTCTACCTCCTTTCTGTTTCTTTGGTTGGTGTCTTCCAGGAGAAGAAGACCTGGATGATCTCTGTAACTTTCCGTACGACTTCTTCTTGCGTTGTGAGACATTATGATGGTCCTCATCCTCATCATCCGACTCATTAAAGTCGACTTTCTTTCTAGGTCTTGAGGAAGACTCAAACTCAGACTTCCTTACTAAGCGCCCTCTCTTCTTTGGAGGAGATTCGCCATCATATACTGTATCAGCATCAGAGTCATCATCTGGTCCCTTAGTCGTATTGTCTTCGTCTTTCTGAGTATGTTCAGGGGTCTTATCACCTTCTGGGATTGTTGGAGGATATTCAACTTTTTTCTCCGAACTTGATGGAAGAGGCGATAATTCTGACGACAAAGTTGACGGTTGTCTAGGTGTGACTGGAATGTGATCGTTATTGTCATCCACAGGCTCCGGTTTTTGCACTTTGATAGACGGTGTTTCTGACAGTGTTTCTGAACGTGTTTCTGTGAAGTTCTCAGTAGTGAGAGAATTAGTGCTTGATGGTTCTTGATGTACATGTGATTGAACTTTGGACTTTTCTTCTTCTTCCTCCTCTTTAAGCCGTATTAATTCCTCTTCTTCTTTCTTCTTTTGTTCAGCTTGTATTCTCAATGACTCTTCTTTCTCTTTCTCTAAGCGAGCTTTTTGCTCAGCTTCTTCGAGTTCTCTCTGCTTTCGTAATCTCTCTTCTTCTTCTAATGCCTTCTTCTGTTCTTCCTCCTGACGTTTAATCTCAGCAAGCTCTACTTGTCGTTGTTTCACATTAGACATATAACTTGTGAAAGACCGCACTTTCTTTACTTCTGTAGCGGGTGTTGTTGTGGGCGATGACGTTGTATCTGTAGTTTTCGTCTCATTAGACTCCTTTGTTGTTGCTGACTTCTCAGGAACCGGCTCTGCCGCACGATCTTCCTCCACTTTCCGAAGGAGATCCTTTGTTGTCTTGGATTCAGACTGACTTGACATTGTGGTTGCGTATTGACTTGGGCGGCAACAGGAGCTTGGGGAGTATAATACAAAAGGACTCAAAGGAAATGGGGGGGGGTTAACTGAGTGGGTGCTCTACTGCAGTTTTAATATGGTCACCTATTGTTCAATGCTCAATGTTCAATGCAATGCCCAAATTGCACCGTCGTTACCGCCGTTGGTGTTATGTTGGAGTTGCTGTTAAAGATGTTGAAGTTGTTGATGTTTTAATGTTACCTTTTACTTAATGGCTGGTGATTGTCGCGAATGTGCAGGTTTCCGTTGCCCCAGCGACTTCCACCAAAAAAAAAAATTTGTCCATCGCAGTGGCCCGTACCAGAGGTTATGTTTCCCTTTTTTCGCACTAGTGGAATCTGGAGCAGACTCCACCCTCACTAGTAAAAAATTGTAGAGATGCATGTTAAGGTATGCTGCACTATATGCATGATGCATTACAGGAGGGTACATGGATACATTAGGAGATATTATGGTATATATAATTATATTAAATGTATCTAAACAAAATCAGATAGTTGTGGTTTATAGTACTGAAGCTTTTTTGGAAGTAAAAGCTCCATGATTAAGGTGTAGAGCAAGTAAAGGGGTCTGGCACAGTCCCCCTCGTGAGAGTTCGCGCGAGTGAAAAAAACACACTGAGAAACTCCAATATCCCCAAGCGCGAAACACTCTCATAGCCAACATGTTCCCTTAGTACATGCAAGATACCCCTTTTAAATTGTTTGTTAACTTTACCACCTGTAATTATATTGCTCTATAAAATTGGAATCATATTGTTTGTGATCTACACTATACTAGTTTGCATTAAAATAGGTCATTTAGAAATTAATAATAAATATTAAAATTCAAAAGTTCCAAAAAAGAGTACCTATGATTTTGATTCTATACAGTTCGTTTGAAAGTAATGTCATAGATTTAAGTTTGGCACTCTCAAAATCCAAGAAAATTGCACAATTGACTGCTTTTAGAAATACTTCTAATATTAATAAATCCTGTTATCTTACTCTTTTACTTTAATATACTCCCTGTGGGTAATAATCGTATTTTAAAGTTTTCTCGATATTGAACTACACGGTACATCCAAACATCATCGCGCCCTACTCTCGAATAGCGCCTGTAGTTATTATACCGTGTGCCA